>PVIW01011330.1:0-32202 GCA_004026585.1 Noctilio leporinus
TATTGAGTGCTTACTGTATGCTAAACACCTTTTGAAATATCTTCACTCTTTGGGGCATCAAGTTGCAAAATGACATTTAGGATTTAGGATTTTTATAGAAAGAGCATAAGATATAGATTTATGAGATCTACCACCAACTAGCTTTATAACTTAAGCAAGTCCCATTCTTCTGAGCCTTTATAGTCATTCACTTATTCATTATTTATTCATTCAACAAATATTAACTAAATCTGACAAATTGTTCCAAGACTCAAGGATAAACCAGTGAACAAAACAGTCACTCTTTTCATTCTAGTAGTGTGAAACTAACATTTAAATACATAAATACATGAAATGCCAGACAGAGTTAAACACTTTGGTGCAAACTTAAACCAGCAGGGACATAGGAGAGGCTGGAAGTCAAGGGAGAATATGGTAGCTGCTTTACAGAGTTGCTAAGGAGCGACTTATGAGGTGACATTTGAGGAAGTATTAAAGGAAATGAGAGACAATAATAACAAATGCCTTACTTTCTTCCCAGAGTGGTTAAAACTGTGTAATAGGACTTTGCAGATGTAGAAGGATACCTTCAATACCATACAGCTGTAGTTCTCTGAAGCTCTGTTTGCCTTTTCTAAGGCAGGGCCTAAGTTTACCTTTCTCTACCTGAGAGCATTCTCTCTTTGGAGATGGAGTAGACATTATACCTAGATGAAATGAGGAGAATAGAATATCAATTTCCATTCTGCCTCAATAAAACTAGTGAAATATAGATTACAACATTCCTTATAAAGAGCTGGGCATGCTGTATCACTGCCCCTTTAAGTTCCTTTTATTTTAACCATAGTCTCCAAAAACATTTAAGAATTAGCCCAAAACAAAAATCCATACAATCTAACAGTTCATTGGTATCAGGTCATCAAATATCACTAAAAAAGTGTCATGCATCAATTGCCTCTATACCCCTTTCCTCATATCTTTAATAAATTCAGTTCATTTGAATTTCTCCTAGATATTTTTCTGCAGATTTTTCTATATTCACATATAATACAACCACCCCAGGATGAATAGTAAATTATAGGAAAGTTTCTGATAACAGTCAAACATTAATTTTGGTACTTCCTCATTCAGTCCAGGTGTTGGAGCCATGGCCACACTGTATTAAGTTTCTCAGGGCTTAGTTCTTTGGTCTTGGGCTTTTCCTCAGGTATTGATGGGGCTCAAGTGAGATGGAGTATGAGAGTGTAGGATGCATGGTGCTGGCTACAGACCAGCACAAAGCTCTGGGACTTGGTGTTTATGCAGGTGTTCCTCTTACTGTATGTGATCTTCAGTTATAAAAAAGAAGCTGTAAACTGTGTCAGGGGTAAAGGGAAGCTAAAATGAAATGAAACCTTTTAAACTAATTAAAAATTCTTCTATTTAAGACCTTATTTTGTCTTTAACATATTGTATTACATGTTTATAATAAATAAGCGGAGAGTGCCTATTCTAGTGCATGCTCAAAAATATAAATGAATTTAGGAAGGAAGGCAGGACAAAGGTAAGGAGACAGAACATAGGAGAGAGGGAGGGAAGGGAATGTTGTAATATGTAACATTTAAGAAAATAAATATGTTAATATGGATTTTTTTTGCCCTGGTCTATGTGGCTCAGTAGGTTGGAGCATTGTCCCATAACCCAAAAGGTCACGGTTTGATTCCCAGTCAGGGCATATGCCTAAGTTGTAGGTTTGGTCCCCCGTTGGGGTGCAAAAGAGAGGCAACCAGTTGATGTTTCTCTCTTGCATCAATGTTTCTGTCCCTTTCTCTCTCCTTTTTCCTCTCAAATCAATAAACATTGCTTATAAGGATAAAAAATACATATATGGAATTTTTAAAGGATGCTAATGTTAATGCTTCCTTATTTTTGTCAATAGAGGCAACAAAGTGCTATAGTCAGGGCAAGTAGCCAGTTTTTAATACATTGGCCACTCTATCCCATGCACTGATGTCACATTTATAGCCTATTCTCTGAGACCTTTTGCATTTATTGTTTACATGTAAACATGTACTCAGTGGTATTATTCTGTTTAGCCACATGTTCAATATACATGGTATCTGTCTGATAGTACTCAATAGATATTCTTTGACATTGATTCATTTTTGTAATCCAGCCTCAGGATTTTCTTTAAAAAAGCAGGTAGCACAGTGGAAAGGGATGAATTCTGGAGTCAGATTCTTTAGTTTGAACCCTGGTTCCTCCACCTACTACCTGTGTGACCTTCAACTTGTTCTTGTCTTTTATGTGACTCCAATTTCCCATCTGTAAACTCAGAAAAGTAATATTGCTTATAGCAAAGGATTATTGTGATAAAAAGTTATGTATATAAAACATTTAGAAAAGTGCTTAGTATACTCCAAGTGCTAGAACAATTGTGGCTGTTATTTAATTTGGAATTGTATAAGTCAAAGTCTGAAATGAAAACCCTATACAGTGATCTATTTTGTTAAATGTAGAATGAATAACATTAATAGTGCTATATATACTGGGTGCTGCTACCAACTGAATTTTTTCTTCATTGAGAAATTGGTGAACAGTGTTAGCCAGTGGGAGCAATGACATTATTTCTGCTCTAATCTAGAACATGTTTTTGTCCTAGTCTAATTGATCCTCCTCTGCGTATCCAACACTCTTCTGAAATAGCAGTGTTACTATGTTTTGGGACTGAGCTTTTGTTACTGCTTCTGCAAATGCTCCAAGTTCACCATCCAATATTTATCAATTTCTGCAAATATATGACCATTCCCCCTTTTTTTAAACTAACCTGGGAATGATTTCATTTCTTTTCAAATAGGGATGGTTTTTGTTTTTGTGTGTTCTCTGTTGCCCTTACTACAACAGTGGAGAAGGCAAACCAATGCATTTCCTTTGTGGAGGATAATGGAGTGTTTGATTTGGTTGTGAACTTAAAAAGAAATACTTCACTGCTTAGCACGATGGCACTTTCAGCATAAATGCCTTCAAATTGTACCTTATCTACAGTAGCTTACCTTATTTTTTGCCTCTTTACAGTAGATATTTTTAGACTACTTAGTGATTGGGATATAGGGAAATTCAGTGAGCCTTGTTTATCTGTTTGGGCACCCTGAGTGCATGGATCAAATATGAATCAATTTATTATTGCCCATGTCCAAAAGAATGTTTGCATTGGTGTGTTGAATCGAAAGGGTAACAAAGGATGCTATGCCCTTAGGCATGTATTTCTTAGGAAACTTATAAGTTATTGAGCCAAAATAATACATTTTAATGGACTTAGTATCATCAACAGAAATAGATAGGATGCAAAGGGTGAAGATGAATTGGAACAATATCAGAACTTAATCTCTCAAATTATTTTACAGCCCCTTTTGGAAAAAAGTGACATACTTGTAGTAATTCTTGCCACTATGGTGAACAAGTATTCCCAGCTTCAAAGGTCTTAGGTATGTTAGTGGCTCTCATGATTTTCATTCACATTCAGCAATTTTTTACTCTTTTTCACTCCCTTCTTAGGACCCCCTCCCCTTGTGCCTCATATTTGGTGGCTCTGGTTTTCTCTTGGAGAGTTAGATTGCATAATTGTTGAAAGCATTAACTTGGAAGTCAGTTAGACCTGTCCAGGTTCTTGCTGTGATGTTCCATGAATTTGAGAGAAACTGAGAAAGATTGCCCTTTGCCATCAATTTTTTCATTGAAAAATTATTATACTACCGTAGAGGATGCTTATTATTAAAGAAAATTAGAAATGAAAAATGTGCACTGATTTAAAAGAAGGACCTAATTTCATAATAAATAATGAACAAGTTTCTTTAGGACTTTATCTTGAAGTACATTTATATAAATGAATATTTTGTCTAATATGAAACATCTTATAATTATAACTATGTGGTACTGCTATTTTGTGAGCTGGGAAGAGTATTTGGGGGCTAATCTTATATGTCAATGTGTATTTGTATTCTCAAAGCCTTTGCTGCCCAATCTGACCATGTAGGCCTAGGGACTTGGACAAGAAATTTTCATATTAAAAAAACTCACCTGAAGTTATTGTGCAGGTAAACTAACATGTACAGATCACATCTGCCACAATGTTGGATAAATAAGAGCCATTGTGTAATAGTAAGAATGCATTTCCACTGGATCTCAAAATAATTATCCACCAATTATCCACCTAAGGGAAATGACAACTTTAAGAAATGTCTGCATTTTTAAGTCTTTAGAAATTGTACTTAGCTCTTACTGTTAAAAAAAAAAAAATGTTCAGTTTATGGAAACATTGGGTTTATTCTTCAGCACTGCAAAAGTCAGTAATTCATTCTCTGAGCTGTTTATTAGTAATACCATCCTCATTCTCTTCCCCTTCTTTCATGACCTGGTTCCTTCCTCTCCAAGTTTTTTCTTCTCAGGAAAACAGTTCAGATACGTGAATCTCTCTCTCAGAAAATGCAGAGTGTGATGAAAATTGGGGTTATTCATGAGTTAATGAAACTATGTACTGCCTACTTGTTGAAACTAGATGGGGCATGCAGGAAAAGTATGAGCACAACTTGTTTGTTTTCAAACTCTCCTGGCTTTGTGTGGCAGACACATTCCTTTTGTGTTAATTCAGGTGTTTAATTATAATCCCCTACTTGACCTGTACTTTTCTCCAGTTTCTATTATAATACCAGTGGGTATGTTATAATGTTGTATGCAGTGGCAAAAAGCACTTAAAAATAACTGGTAGAATAATTAGGATTATGTTTCTTCTTTGGTGGCTAGTCAGTCAAATATATGGATAATCAAGTTCTCTTTCATTACATTCACACACACACACACATACACACTGTGCAAGGGACAATATGCTAATTTCTAGACCCCCTTCTTAGACTGTGAAAATTGTAAGACCAATATATAAGACCAAGATGATCCAAGAGACAAAATACATAATGTAATATTTGAATATTATTCATGAATGACTAGTCTGAAATTATGTACAAAAATAAATGCTATTTACTTATTTTTCATTTAATATTATTTTTATTTTTAATGATGCACACAAATTTAAAAAGCTACTATTCAGATACCCATTTTATAAAGGAAGAAAATGTTACAAACACAGTCAAAGCTCTGTCCTTCCCCCTCCTTTTCACATTCAAGTTAACTACTCCTGAAGTTGGTGTGTTTCATAACCAGGCATGCTTTTTTACATTTTTATGTATACATGTATCCATAAATAAACACTAAGTGTATGTTTTAAAAGTTTAATCTTATCATGTCTATATCTCCTTTTAGAGTTTCCTTTCCTCACTCAGCATTGTTTTAAAATTTTATCTAGGTTGATCATTATTTTATCCTCCTCTGCAGTAGTTTATTAATTATAACTTTATAATATTCCATTGCATAAAACCAGTCCTATAGTATGAGAGATCTTAAATTATTGAATGCCTTCAAGTGCTAAGCATTATGATAGATATTTGATTTTTGTCCCAGGTGATACCTTAATTTGATGAGATTTTACTGACTAATGAGGTTAGAATATAAAAATTTTATTTTTCTGCCCACCAAAACCCAGCATTAAGAAAAAGTATGTGTTATTTTCAGAGTGAGGGGAAGGGAGAGAGGCAGAGAGGGAGAGAGACATCAATGTATGGTTGCCTTTCACCTGCCTCCAGCTACAGACCTGGCTGGAGACCTGGCTTGTATCTGGTTATGTGACCTGGCTGGGGAATTGAACCACTGAACTTTTGGTTTGTAGGCCAGTGCCTTATCCACTGTGCCACTAGCCAGGGCAAAACCCAGCATTTTTGAATTCACTAAATACCCTTTCAAGTCTATTTACAAACCAGTAAATAGCAGGCTTGTCTATTTCCAGTAGCACTTAGATAAGCACACCTATCAGAAACCTGTTCATTCTTCCAATATTCTAGCTGGAAACCTACTTCCCTAAGTTCACAAGTTTGTTAGGCACATTTTCTGTCTCCAAGTTATCAGAGGTAACATTTTTTTAACCAAATATTTTATCACTACATGAAATGGTTCCTTAATTTTCTAGCCACGTATAATAGTTTATCATTTACCACCTCATCTGAAAGCCAGTGCTACATATATTGGGGGTTTTGCATAATAATACCTTAAATTCTAGGTACCAATTTCTGAATACTTTATCTTTTGCCAAAATATTACATAAGAAACCATCATGATACTCAGCATCTTATAACAATCATCAATTATTATTGCATTCACATTGAATTTTCATAGCAAGAGACTGGCTGCTGGCATGGCTGGGCATGGCTGGGCTGGACTGAAAATTACAGGTGGAATCCAGGTCTGTTCCACACTCCCTTTTTCTTCCTTGGACGATAGACTTATTCTCCCAGTTCTTTTCTTGGTAATCACAAAAGCCCAAAATAGATAATTAAGTAACACAGGAACATGTGAGTCCTCTGTTTGTATCATGTTTGCTACCACCCCATTAGTTAAAACCTATGGGTCAAGAGGTGGAAAAGAGTACCCAAAGTCTAATGGCAACTAATATGCAGAGAGAGGAGTAAAGAACTAAGGAATATAGTGCTATTGCCCACAAGAAGTAAGAATGTCTTATTTTAATTTATTGCTTCCTGTCGTGCCTGACACGACAATAGGTGCTTTACATACAAATCTCACATTATTCTCCTGTCTCCGTAATAGGATATGTATCATTATTTCCATTTTATAACAATAAAGCTAAGACTGAGAAGAGCTAATTAGCTTAGTAACTAGCAAAGCCAGGAATTGTATCCAGATCTTTAGATACCTAGAATTATGCTCTTTCTTCCCAAACCCATACAACTTCAATTATTTTTCAAAATTTTAAAGTAAAAAATTTGACATACATAGTCAAAGAATTTTTAATAAATAATAGTACTAATTAGTATGTCTAATACATGTCCTTCAGAACAGTTTATCTTCACTGCTTTTCTTGTGAGAAAAAAAGAATTAAGCATAATTACCCATTTGGGACAAAGGAAAATGAAGATAGGAAGGATAAATAGACCAAGCTTATAATCAGACTAAGAAATAGGAATTTGTATTTTCTTTTCTAAATGTTTTTAAACATGTAGCAACACCATTTTTAAAAATGTCAGCAGCAAACATGTAATTATATTGATGAAACTGATGTGAAGCAGTAAAGAACTCTGTCATCTCTGTTCATAAAGGAATATTCAGGAAAAAACCAAAACGTGATAGTACCCCCCCACCCCCAATTTCTTCTTTGATAGGAAAGCGATGATTAGTGACATGTTACAAACAGGAACGCATAAAGCACACTTAAGGAACTGGATTATTGAGTGTTTATAGACTACTCATCAGAGGGATCTGATGAGAATTGCCAAGTACACCATGTTGGCTGCATATTATTTCGCTTGTTCTGGTGAAGGAGGTTATTTAAAACACAATGCAGAGATGTCTTTGAGAGTGATACAATGTGCTGTAGAACCCATGGACAATATGACTCTACATATCTCCAAAACTGCCAAAAAGATACTTATATATCTACAACTTCCTAGAGAAAGGAGAGATAAACTCAGGTATTTAAACTGGACTGGATTGGAAGATTAGCTCCTGTGATAACCACTGAATATAAATAGAAAGTCAGAATCAATATTAGTATTGGTATTACTTTTGAGAAAATTGTAGAGTCATTGAAATGAAGAAACTGGGGAAATTTAAAAATATTTTACTGTGTATTTTGACATATACTTTATATGCATGTTTATATATGTGTGTATACATACAATATATCTATCTATATTTACTGTATCTATAGCTATCTGTATCTATATGTCCTAACTAAAATATTTCCTTTTCTGAGGAGGCATAAAAGTACACAAGAAAATCAGAGAAACAATTCTAGGGAAAAAATGAGGGATATTTCTTTATATTTTAGAATAAACAAAAACAAGACAAAAAGAATAAGAAAATTCAATGCAAGCTACTTATAATTGTGAAACACTGAAATAGGGAAAAAGAAACTAGTGAGAAGATTAAAAACTATTTTGGGGAAATGGAGGATAAATGGATAATGTAGGAAAGGATTAGAAAAAAGTCTGCTTTGGTCTTTAGTACATCAATTTATTTTGCAAAGGCAGACATAGGTTATTTCCTGAGATGTGCAGAGCAGCTGAACAGGCTTCATTTTATCTCTTAAAATCAGATCAAACAACCTTATCGAAGCAGAAGTCAAATAAATCATATTGGAGGTACCATGGAGGACTTTTCAGAATGAATAATGTTCCAAAGTCCAACCCTCTACATCCATTGCTAAACCATGACTCAGTGTGGACCAGCTTTATTATGATCAACTCTAGGAGGCTGTGTTGTAATGCTTTCTGAAAAGCCCTAATTTTCTCAGGACCACCTATTCTGGGCCATCCAGGAGCCACAGTGCCTGTGGACTGATTCTTTGGCACCAACCACATATCAAATTATACATATTTGGTCCATTGCCCTCCATTATATAGTGTGCCAGGGTGAACTTTCCATGCCTGTAAAGCATGTAAATGTCACATTAACTCATTTTGATAACATCACATATTAGGAGATTAATCATCACATAATTCTGTCTTTATTAAAAATTGTTCATAGATCCTTTGATTAAATTAGGCTGTCAAAAAGTAACATAGATATTATTAATAGATGGCACTCCTTCCCTTTGCAGCATTGTTTTTATTGAAATGATGTCACTGCCTGTAGCTAGAAACGTAAGAAAAATATCCTGTGGAAAAGAACTTATCACTATTGTAAGGATGTTATCACATTAGAGTGTCATTCTCAAAAACAACCCACAGAGTGAATTTCTCTTCAATTACATTTAAACAAGAGTGTGTTTTTTCTTTATACCATGTGTATATTTGCTTTACAAACTGTCAAGTTGCTAAAATATTTACTGTTTGATTCAGATTGAGACAAACAGATTTACTGTTTGATTCAGATTCAGGTATGCAATGGATAGTATATACTAACTAACGTCCTTTTATGTTTCATTTCATTTTCCTTTCCTCATTTTCTTTCACCTTAGTTTTCTTACCTTTATGTATTTTAATGTTGCTATATTTTTTAATCTGTAAAGCACATCTTTAAATCCTTCATAAAGCCAAGAAAGGTAAAAGTTAAGTTACTTTATCACTGATTAATAGAATAAATAACAATCACTGAGAGACTGATTTTCTTGATAATCAGTAATTTAACATGCTGCCCACCTAAGCAGAAGTAAATAAAACTCTCCAGGGTACCATTTTGCATGGTGGCATGCATATCATGAGTGCCAGAATCTTCTCCCCAGTTCTCAGTCAACTAGAGACATGCATCATAACTCATATCCATCTTTAAAATTGCCAAGTATTATTTTTTATAACAAGAACAAAACCTATGGTATGGAATTAACTATACTTAATTATTAGATTTTTAAACAAATGTAAACTTGTGGATAGCAGTGCAGTGACTCCACGGCTTCTAGTAGTAATTGCCAATTAGCAGTTACTGTGAGAATCCTGCTCAAAAGAATTGGTGAAAATTGCAGTCAGTTGAAAGGACCTATTTTTTAGTCAGTAACTTTTAATTTGTGTAAACAAACAAAAATGTGTGGTCATTGAGAGTATTGTTTATATTAGTTAACTTGAAAAAATAATTATTAGAATGTCTATTTCAAGATAGTCTCTTTTGATGGTTTGGGGCAAAATCTAGTTTGTTTGTGTGTTTACGCTTCCCTGATGCTGGAAACATGGTTATTTGAATTATATGCCTCAGAACAAATAAGGTTCATGGAACCCTTAGATTTTAATAAACCACAAACTACTACCTTTAAAGAAAGAGACACTTTTATGCCTTTTCTGTATCACTGGGTTCTTCGTCTCATTCCCCAACCTGAAAACCAAAGGCAAGAAACTATTGATCCAGCAGCTGAGAGGCATATTTAAAATAATGGATTTGGAGTTATCTTAACAACAGCATTCCTGAAATTTCCACACAGTTAATGTTATAATCAGAATTGTTCACCCTGGCTGGTAGCTCAGTGGATAAGGTGCCCGCCTGCGAACCCAAAGGTCGCTGGTTTGATTCCCAGCCTAGGCATGTAACCAGGTTGCAAATAAGATCTCCAGTCAGGTCTGTAGCTGGAGGCAGCTGAAAGGCAACCATACATTGATGCTTCTCTCTCTTTCTCCCTCTCTCCCTGTCCTTCCCTCTGAAAATAATAACATCTTAAAAAAAAAATAGTTGATGGCCAGTTATGTAAGGCCTAGTCTATGAGTTGTAAAGAGTTTGTGGATTCTAGCTTTACTGAATATTTTTTGTTTTTGCAATGTTTGAACTTTGGAAGAAAACGTTAATCTTTAACAATTTGAGATGATGTCCTATTATGACTCTTTTTATTTGTAATTTTTAAGATATTTCTGATGTTTGAAGCCTCTTGATTGGCCCGATTTATCCTGTTCATCATGACTTTTTGTAAATTATAAGATCTAGAAAGATAGATAATATAAAAGTTTTAGGTTAGATATATATATTTTTTTATTTTTATCTTTTATTCTCAGTTTTGCAGAGGCTCTCTCCTTTGCCTAATTTTATTTGTACTCCCTCTTAGAAATAAATCAAATTCTTTTTCTCTAAATCCCAAATTATAAAAAGCAAACTTATAAATTTATTTACAATACCAATGAGTCAAAGGAAAAGCAGAATACTTTTTCATGTATCTATACATCTATATTAAATATATCAATTTTTAAATGTAATATTTATATAGCTATTTGTTAAATATGTCTATGTGTATATATAAATCTCTATATGGAAATACATTTAACATTTGTAAAATAAAATTTTAAATGTTCAAAAGATCATTCAGTGAAATATTTCTTCAGCCACCTAGTTGCCCTCTTGGAGACAGTCCTAGGCACTACTTCCTCACACATCCTTCTGGAACTAAGCAGTGTACACACAAACATTCACATGTCTGTCTTTCTTTCTTTCTTTTTTCTTTCTTTCTTTTGTTCTTTCAAATAAAGGTGCATGCCCTGGCTGCACACCCTGGCTGGTGTGGTTCAGTGGATTGAGCACCAGCCTGAGAACCAAAGGGTTGCCTGTTTGAGTCCCATCAGGGCACATGCCTAGATTTCAGGCAAGGTCCCCGGTTGGGGACACATGAGAGGCAAACACACATTAATGTTTCTTTTAAAATAAATAAATAAATATGCAGCAAACTACAGATTTTGCTCTTGAACATTTTTATTTCCCATAAAAATATGTTTGAGTTTGTGTATATCCACCAGCCTATCTACACACAAAGACCTTCTTTATCCTTTTTATAGTTGCTACATAACATTTTATTATACAAATGTACCCCAATTTATTTATCAACCTTTTCTTGATTGGGTATTTTCCTATATTAAAAATGATACTTCTGCTCAATTTTGCACATGTATTAATTTTGCACTATTAAGATAAATTCCTAAAAATGGAAAATAATTTTTAATATGATCGATATTGACAAATTATCACCTCTGGGAATTCCACCAATTTGTTTATACTATCATTAGCACTGTATATGGATTTTTTTATTCAAAAACTCTACAGCATTGTGTTTTGTAATACTATTTATTTTTGGTAATCTAGTGAAAAAATATGTTAAGCTATTCTTTATTTTGTTATAAATGAGATTAAACATCTTTTCACATGTCTGTACATCTGATTCCCTTCTAAAATATTCAATTTTACTTGATTTCTAGGATGTTTCAATATATTAAGAAAATGAGCCTTAGTCTCTGAGTCCCTGCTAATATACCATCAAATTCTTGTTTGTCTTTAACAGTGTTTATACTATCCACTGACACATATGGTATGTATTGTGTATATGAGTGTGCATGTGTGTACTACCTCTACCTATAAATATGAGAGAGACAGATATTGGTGGAGTTTCTAAAGTTGAAATTTTCAATCTTTTCTCTTTTTTATAATGGATTCTGAGTTTCACATCATGCCTGAGAAGGTCTTTCACCTTCTGAAATTATTAAAAGATTTTTAAAAATATTTCTGGTAGTACTTTTATATTTTTTAATTTAATTTTAACTTTATTTATCCATCTGGTGTAAGCTGTGAGGCTAATTCCTTCTGCAGATTGCTTTTTCTGTATAAGTACAAAATAAGCTTGTGTAATTGGGAGAAATATCCCATGACTCTTTTTATTGTAAAGAAGTTAAAATTTTGGACTGACTTAATGAAAACTGACATCTTTAACCTTTAACTTTGGGAGGCCCCAAGTTGAGAGGAGCATGTCCTTTCCCTCTCCACACCATGGCATGTGCTCCTTTACTGACATCAGTGTACTTAAAAAGGGATAATCATCTGGCAAAAATGTCACTTTTCCTGCTGTGTTCAAGGCTCCCAGGTGACAAGATATTGTGAATTTTTTTTCACACTAACCATAGGCAGCCCTATGCTGCCAGTGAACTGGCAGGTCATGAAACCACTCCTGAGTCTTGGATGTTGGTAGAGCTGTGGCTTGAATTTCCAGAGTTCATGGTGGTGGGCCTCATCCTTCTGGCAAGGGTGCTTTTGGAAATGTGGGGACCGTGTGTTTGCACCAAGAAAACCTGGTACTGTTGGCACCACAGAGTGGACACAACACAGAAACTATATGCCATCTGCTCTGGCCTGGCTGCCTTAGCTGTACCAACACTAACCATGACTAAAGGTAACTGTACTGAGGAAGTTCCTGAGCTTCCTTTGGTGGGTGAAGATCAAGCTGAAGGTTACAAAAAAAATTAAGAAGGCTGTTTTACTGCTTAAGAAACCTAAGACCTGGAATGATACCACAAAGATCTCTGTTTCTCAGGGAATGAGAGTTGGCAAGAGCACAATGAGAAACAGTTGTCATACTCAGCACATGGGACCTGTCATGAGGACAATGGTATCATCTAAGCCTTTGGGAACATCCCTGGAATTGCTCTGCTTAATGTAAGCAAACCAAACACTTTGAAATTTGCTTCTAGTGGGCTTGTTGGCCAGTTCCGCATTTGGACTCAAAGTGGCTTCTGAAACTAAGATGACTTGTATAGTAATTACCATAAATCTGCCTCCATCAAGAGTAACTACAGCCTTCCCACGCACATAATGCTCAGTACAGAACTTAGTAGAATCTTGAAAAGCCCAGAGATCCAAAGAGCCCTCCAAGCAAGCATCACACAATTAGATTCATCACAAAGTCCTGAAGAATGATCCACTGAAAACCCTGAGAATCATGTTGAATCTAAACCCATATGCAAAGTCCATTCGCTGAAACACCATTCTTCACCAGAACTACAAGATCTGAGTGGATAAAGCAGCACCAGCAGCAGCGCTAGAAGCTGAATCAGAGAGGAAGGGGTTCTAGGCATGAAGAAGCTAAAGGAGGGAAAGAAGGAAAGAAGGATGTTGGCCTTATAAGGTGGAAGCCTGTGGTGGGGAATAAAAAGTCTGCAGTTGCTAAGGAAGCAGCAGCTGAGAAGCCCACAGGAAAGAAATTTACCACAAAAGAAAGAAGCCTGCAGCATAAACTTAAGTTTGTTCTATAAAGGTCAAATTACTTTGGACAGCTAATTTGAATAAAAACCTGATCAAAGGCAGTGAGAAGCATGGGGAAAAAAAGGTTGTTTTATAATTTAACCATTTTAATCAAGGTGTATGTCTCAGTACCTTTTAGTATCTCCAAGTAACGTTTTAAAGTTTTACTCAGACCTTCCAAATTTCAAGTTACATTTAATGTAAATATTTTTATTTTTTGTTGCAATTTTATGGAGAAAGCTCTTTTTATAACCACTCCTGGTAATTCTATATGTGAATATCACTGATTCTTTTAATTAATTTTCACTCAGCTGTCTTTATGTATTTTCTCATTTTTCACAAATTTTCAATTGGTTCCTTTGGATATTATATATAACCCATCATATCTGCTCAGAACTTAACCTTTCCAGTAGAGTCTGCCCTAGCTAGTTTCTGAAATAAACACTAAATTTCAGTGGCTTAAGTTTTATTTCACAATATACACGAAAACGGTATGATAGGGTCAGGTGGCTCTACTCAAGGAATAAATCAGGATATAAGCTTCTATTTTCTGTTTCCATCATCTTAGGGTAGGGATTGTCAATAGATTTTATGGTACAGTGAATATTTTAAGCTTTGCTGACCGTACAGTCCCTATTGCAACTATTCAACGGTTGTTGGGGCTTGAAAGCAGCTACAGACAATACGTAAATAAATAAGCATGGCTATGCAATAAAACAGGTTGGGGCTGGATCTGGCCCATAAGTCACGTTTGCCAACTCCTATTCCCAGGCCTCAGAAATCTACACTGGATTTTCTGTATCCAGTGGGCAGATGTGGAATGACTTGAAATGTTTTTATTAAACAGACTTGGAATTAATATAACTTACTTCTTCTCATGTTCTGTTTTGTAGAACTCAAGTGTTTTGGCCCTACATATTGGATATATATATATATATATATATATATATATATATATATATATATTTAAAAAGAAAAATAGATATGGTGATTATCCAGCTAGTTTCTACTATATTTCTGCTTGACAACTTTTAGAGGAATAATCTATTTATGTTGCATAACTATATTGGCTATCATCACTAGAAAGTAAGAAATAAAATTGGTGATAGTGAAGAGATTTTTTTGTTGTCCCTAGTGTTAATGACCTCCTACAATTTGTCATTAATCTTGATACCTAGGTTTAAGACTAAAAGAGATGTATTTTATCATGTTGCAGGATAATTTATATTCTTTATATTTGTATTCTACAACAAATTTGTATTTCTGTTATCTATGATAGGGTCTGTTCTGGTATAGCCTGTGACCTAAGAATAGTGTTTATGGATTTAAATGATTGTAAAAATAAACAAAGAATGTGCAACAGAGACTGTATGTCACCCACAACCCCTAAAATATTGGCCATGTGATTCTTTTGAGAAAGTGTTTTCCTCTTTTGCTCTAGAAGAATACTATTCAAAGTGTAAAGTAGAGACCAGTAAAATTAGCAGCAGCTATAATTTCAACACCATTAGCATTTGGGGCCAGATAATTCTTTGTTCTGCGTACTTTTCTGTGTGTGGTAGGGTGTTTAGTGACAACTCTGGTCTCAACTTACCAGATGCCATTAGCACCCTACCACACTGTCACTACAACAGCAAAATCTCCGAACATTGACAAATGTCCTCCTGTTGCAAACCACTGATCCAAAACTTGGTCAAAATGCAAATTCATGTCCTCATCCAAGACATACTGAGTCAGAATTTCTGAGATTGGGGTTCCCAGTCTGTTCTAAGAAGCTCTGCTGATGATTCTTATGTATAGATTCTTATGTACAGTAAAGATTGCAAACTACAGCTTCAGAATAGTTCAAAGAACTCTGGGGTCATCTTTACAACTACTTGTATATCCATGAGGTACTATTGTCAAGGTAGCATTCTGATAGCATTCTTTGGAGTTTCTATGTAAATTAAGTGGTTTAGATCCTGTTGTTTCTGGTAACATTTAACAAATTATATTATTTAGAATATAATCACTTTCAGATTATAAAATGTTTATAATCTGAATATAAAATTTTTATAAAGTTGAGCTAAGCAATTTCTCATGAATCTTTTTTCACTTTATTTAGCTATGGTTTATTTTATTGCTATTTCCAGTCGTGATTTCTACCAATGTTATCCAATTGTTTTTGTTTTGCTAGTTCATTTATTTTAACTTGTATTTTTCTTAATTCCTCATTTTGGCTTTCTCCAGGTCTTTTCATTATTTAAGTATATTTTATTGATTATGCTGTTTCTTTTCTCTTTGCTCCCCTCCACCCAGGAAGCCCCTTCCCTCCAGCAGTCCCATCCCCTTGGTTCAAGTCCATGTGCCCTGCATAGAAATTCCTTGATTCCACCTTTTCCTCTATTCTTAACTTCTCCATGTCTATCATGTACCCATCAATTATGTTTTCCAATGCCTGCACCATTTCCCCATTTCCCCCTCCCCTCTCTCACCCGATAAACCTCCAAATGATCCTCATAACTATGAATTTCTCCATGTCTATCATGTACCCATCAATTATGTTTTCCAATCCCTGTACCATTTCCCCATTTCCCCCTCCCCTCTCTTACCCGATAAACCTCCAAATGATCCTCATAACTATGATTCTGATTCTATTCTAGTTGCTTGCTTATTGTTATAATAAAAATATTTAAAGTATAATTATTTTTCTAGTCTCTGCCAGGTGTCTGCCATGAGTTTTGCTGGGTATTTTAATACTAATAATTTCATATTCTAAAATGTTAGTTTTGAGGAGGAAAAATAAGATGAATGTAATATGACAACAATAAAAATAAAAATAAAGAATTTAGTTTTGATTTTATGTTTGAGTTGTATTTTTGAAAAGAAAGGTAATTTGTTTTAAATTTCCAGTTTCTTAGCTCTTTTACCTCATTTTAGTGTTAAATAGTTATCAGAAAAATATTATCTATGCTAATTCTGTTCTTTCGGAATATAATGAGGGTTTGTGTAATTGATTTATTTAATTTTTATTTTTTAAGTAAATCTCTATAGCACAACGCATACTTGGGTTTCACCTTGTTTAAATTTGTATTTTTTCATGTATAATAGTTTAGTTTAGCCCATTTACTATATGTTTTTATGATTGATAATTCTTTTGTGTTATATTATGCTTTCAGTGTGAATAGAATTTTGAAAAGTATTTTGCTTTTATGGACATGTATTTGTTTTTTTATGTGCTTCTTCTTGTCATATGAAAATTTTTACTTTTAATTAAGGAGATAACTTTAAAATAGAACTTTATGTAAAATCCTTAATTTTTAATATTTTACACAAATTCTTTTTACTCTAGAAGGGTCAATGATTATGTTACCATTTCTCTTAATACTCTTCTTTCTCCTCACCCAATTTAGTTAAGTATTTTATTTCTTAATGTATACCTATATGTTAAATAAACTGAAACTTATCCAACTCATCAGTTTTAAGTTATATATAGTTTTTTAAATAGCTGTAAGAGAAGGGTAACTTTACATTAAAAAATTTTGCGACCCTGGCTGGTGTGGCTCAGTGGATTGGCACCCGCCTGTGAATTCAAAGGTCACTGGTTCGATTCCCAGTCAGGACATATACCCAGATTGCAAGCCAGGTCTTTAGCTGGAGGCAAATGAAAGGCAACTATACATGGATGTTTCTCTCCCTTTCTTCTTCCCTCCCTGTCCTTCTCTCTGTAAATAATAAATAAAATCTTTAAAAAATATTTGCAACCTTCTTTCTTCTCTTGCGCATTTTGTTAAATTATTACATTGTCAGGATGTATAACACTTATAAAAAGTTCTATAAACCTATATCCCCAATGTGTATTTAAATAATTTTGCTGTAATTTCCCCATTCTTTCCTTTTGGCAAAAATTATTACTTAAGTCACTATGTATGTAAAAATTATTACTTAAGTCACTATGTAAGAACGAGCTCATAACAATATTCTTTGGTTTTGATTGTTTAAAAATATGGGTGTATAATTATTGGATCATAGTGTATGCTTTTGAGGCATTTGTCATCATTTTTTTCTACTATTACTTTATGTTGGACTTTGTGATAAAGAAAATTGAGATCAGACTGATATATAGCCACAGAGAAATAATTCAGTTGTACTGCCTGCCAACCCAAAGAATTTTTTCTTGATCTAACAAACACAGTAATGTAAGTTGGATACATTTTACTGTGAAATGAATCCTGATTAACAGTGTGTTTTTGTACCTATAAAATCAATTCTTTATTTCTGGAAAATTTTCCTCATAATTAATATTTTAATACTTCTGGTATTTCTTTGTCTGATTTTCATATCTACCATTTTATAAAACTCATTGAACTCTATTTAAAAAAAAAAAACAAAACATTTTAAATCTTTTCCAAAGCAATTAAGCCTGTCTAATTTTGTCTTCTGTCTTTTTTTATTTTTTTCTTCTTTTTCCTGGAGTTTATCAGCAATGATATATTTTTATTGTCTCACCTTCTATTCCGTGATCTCTTATATACCTGTGCGCCTATATAAAAATACATATTGAGAGACACTTGACAGTTTTACCTACAAGAGTGGCCTTCTGTAAAGAAAAATTTTCTTCTTCTAAGCTATATGAAACGTAAATGGAGGATTGGAAACATGTGTTACCTAAATAACTACCTTTCATTTATTGGGACAGGAGGTATTTTCTTGGAATGTTTGAGGTGCAAGGCCTTAGAACTCCATGTTGCTGGATTTTACATACTGAGAGACCCTAAGGTAGGTTATACAAGTTGTTAAAGGACATACAAAATGAAAACATTCCTATGGTCTCACTGTGTTTTTAAGCCTTTTACATCATATATATATATATATATATATATATATATATATATATATATAGTGGGGATTTAAGATTCAATTTTCTGTTGACAGGTATGTAGCCAGCTGCCAAGTCTGCTCTCATTAATAGAAAATTAATATCTAATAGCAATGTCCAATAAAATGCTTACTTCTTCAAGCTCCATTTAGCTATGCAGTTGCAATTACCTTGCATTATATTCTTTGCAGCACAAAGGTGTCATTTAGAGGTTTCTAAATGTTTTATAATATCAGGAGATAATGTTAGAGTTTGTTTTCCCTAGTGAGATAACAGATGTTCTAAGATGCTAATTACTCTAGGAATAGTATCATTTACTTGGAATATATTTGGCTTATTAAAAACTTTCTTTTTTGACTTTGTTCCAATGGAACAAATAAATAGCATTTTTTAGATGTGTGTTTGGCTTAAGGGAAAACAATAATGAGCATACTGTTGTCTACCTACTGTTTTCAGTTGCTAGTGAAATTTGGCTATTAAAATGCGTATTATATGTCTGCAGTGTTACTGCACTGCCCATGTGGAAATATTGGCACCTATCCTATTAATAGTTTATCTGATTGGCTGTCTGTGTTTACCTTTGTTTTTCTCATTGTCTGGCATGTCTTTGGCTGCCTCTCTGCTCTGCGTGTCTTTTCCTCTTGATACACATTTTTTGGTTACCTGTCAATCTTAATTATAAATTACACATATAGGTAAGGTATATGTAGGGTTATATTGTGATGTTTAGATCATTACCCAGTATAAAAATTTTGACCAAATTAATATGTCATCTACCTTTTCCATAACAAATATTTATTCAGAATTTCAATTAGTTTAGAACTGTACTACCATATATTTAAATTGGGTAATTTCTTATCATTCTAGGCATCTGCAAGCTTCTAAAATTTTAATTCAGTTCCTCCTTCAACTGACCTCTCAATTTATTTATTTTGCCTTATATAAAATGCATAATTTCTCACCCTAAACTTCCTCTAGCAGAGTGATATTTACAACTATTGGTTATCTATCTTATTTTTACTTATTCCACTTCTCATTCACCAAGATCTAGGAAATTAGACTTCAATTTTTTAGCTTAAGTCCTTAGTTTTAATTCCCTTTTAATTAATAATTGTAAATCAACAGTTGAAAAGAAATACTTTTAAAATAGATGTAATTGTTATGTACTTCCTAAAACAAATTTTGAAAACCTATTATTTTCTCTCTGAAGTTAAGCTCTACGTTTTATGTTTGTTTAGTGGCCCAATACTTCTGGTTTTAGCACTTGCAAATCAAATTCATATTTTCCTCCAAGAAAATGCTTCTTTGATTTTTATTATAGGTAAATTATTATTTTTAAATTTTATTTTATTGTTGTTGTATTACATCCATCCCCTTTTTCCTCCCCTCTGTCCCCTTCCCCACCCACTGACTTGAGTTGATTCTGGTGTATGGTGTAAGTTGGTGGTTTAGTTTTATTTTTTTTCATGTTGCTGTCCAATTCTCCCAATACCATTCGTTGAAGAGACTGTTTTTACTTCATTTTATGTTCCTTCCCCCTTGGTTGAATATTAATTGACCTTAGAGTCCTGGGTTTATTTCTGGGGTCTCTATTCTGTTCCATTGATCTATATGTTTATTCTTATGCCAATACCAGACTGTTTTGATTACAGTAGCCTTATAGTATAGTTTGATGCCCAGTTTTGTGATTCCTCCTACCTTGTTCTTCTTTCTGAAGATTGCTGTGGCTATGCATGGGCATTTTTGGCTCCATATAAATTTTTGAAGTATATTTTCTATTTCTGTGAATCATGTCATTGGTATTTTAATTGGGATTGCATTGAATCTATAAATTGCTTTGGGTAGTATGATATTTTAATGGTGTTAATTCTTCACATCCATGAACATGGTATATGCTTCCATTTATTTGTATATTCCTTAATTTCTTTCTTCATTGTTCTATAGTTTTCTGAGTACAGATCTTTTACCTCTTTGGTTAAGTTTATTCTAAAGTACTTTAATTTTCTTGTTGCTATGGTAAATGGGATTGGTTTTCTAACTTCTATCTCTGTTATTGGTATACAAAAATTCTTTTGATTTATGGATATTGACTTTATATCCAGCTATTTTGCTAAATTTTCTTATTAGGCTGAGTGAGTTTTTGGTGGAGTCTATCAGATTTTGTATATACACTGTCATATCATCTGCAAATAATGACAGTTTGACTTCCTTCTTTCCAATTTGGATACCTTTGATTCCTTTTTCTTCTATGATAGCTATGACTAGAACTTCCAAAACAATGTTGAACAGAAGTGGAGAAATGGACAGCCTTTTCTTGTTCCTATCTCAGGGGGAAAGCTTTCAGTTTTTGCCTGTTGAGTATGATGTTGGCTTCAGGTTTCTCATATATGGTCTTTTTATGTTGAGGTATGCTCCCCCTATTTCCATTTTGCTGGGTGTTTTTTTTTTTTTATCATAAATATTTGCTGTATTTTATCAAATGCTTTTTCAGCATCTATTGATATGATCATATGGTTTTTTTCTTTCATTTTGTTGATGTGGTGTCTTACATTTATTGATTTGCAAATGTTGTACCATCCTTGCATTTCTGTGATGAAACCCACTTGATCATGCTGTATGATCTTTTGAATGTATTGCTGAATCCAATTGGCCACTATTTTGCTGAGAATCTTAGCATCTATGTTCATCAGAGATATTGGCCTATGGTTTTCTTTCTTAGTTGTGTCTTGACCTTGTTTTGGGATTAGAATAATACTGGTCTCATAGAAAGAGTTTGGGAGACTTCCCTCTTCTTGAATTTTTTGAGAATAGGTTGAGAAGAATAGGAGTTAGTTCTTCTCTAAATGTTTGGTAGAATTCACCTGTGTAGCCATCTGGTCCAGGGCCCTTGTGCTTTGAGAGATTTTGGATTACTTCTTCAATTTCACTAGTTGTTATTGGTCTATTCAGGCTTTCTGCTTCTTCTGGATTCAGTTTTGGTAGATTATACATATCCAGAAATTTGTCTATTTCACCTTGGTTGTCATATTTCTTGTCATATAGTTGTTTGTAGTAATTTCTTACAATCCTTTGTATTTATAAAGTATCAGTTGTGATTCCTCCTCTGTTGTTTCTGTCCTCTCTTTTTCTTGATGAGTCTGGTTAAAGGCTTGTCAATTTTGTTTATATTTTCAAAGAACCAGCTCCTGGACTTATTGATTCCTTGAATTGTAGTTTGAGTCTCTCAGTTATTTAATTCTGCTCTGATCTTGATGATTTCCTTCCTTCTACTTGTTCTGGGCTTTGTTTGTTGTTGCTCCTCTAGTTCTTGCAGCTTTATGGTTAGGTCATTTGTATATGCTTCTTCTATCCTTTTTAGGTAGGTCTGTATTGTTATGAATTTCCCTCTGAGGACTGCCTTTGCTGTTTTGGGCTATTGTGTATTCATTGTCATTTGTTTCCAGAAACTTTCTGTTTTCATCTTTGATCTCATTATAAACCCATTCATTACTTAAAAGCATGTTATTCAGTCTCCATGAGTTAGAGTGTTTTTGCTTTTTTCCCTTGAGGTTGGTTTCTAGTTTCAATCCGTTATGATCTGAGAAGATGCTTGGTATGATTTTAATTTTCCTGTATTTGTGGAGACTTGTCTTGTGAACTACCATGTGGTCTATCTTTGAGAATGTTCCATGTTTATTTGAAAAGAATGTGTATTTTGCTTCTTTGGGGCAAAAGGTTCTGCATCTATCAGTTAGGTCCATTTCCTCTAGAGTGTTAGTCAATGCCACAATCTCCTTGGTTTTTTGTTTGGAAGATCTGTCCATTGTTGATAGTGGGGTATTAAAATCCCCTACTATTAGTGTGTTGCTGTCTATATCTTTCTTGAAGTCCTCCAAGATTTTCCTTATATATTTGGGAGCTCCTATGTTGGGTGCATATATGTTAACCAGAGTTATTTCTTCCTGATGGATTGTTCACTTAAGTATTATGAACTGTCCTTCTTTATCTCTTTTTATGCCCTTCATTGTAAAATCTATTTTGTCTGAAGTAAGTATTGCTATTCCAGCCTTTTTTAATGTCCATTTGCTTGATATATATATTTCCATCCCTTCATTTTCAGTCTATGTCAATCTTTTGTTCTGAGGTGGGTCTCTTGAAGACAGCATATAGTGGGTCATGTTTTCTTATCCATTAAGCTACCCTATGTCTTTGATTGGTGCATTTAATTTGTTCACATTTAAGGTTATTATTGATTGATACTTATTTATTGCCATTTTCCCCCTTTGTACCTGTCTCTCTCTCTGTCTCTCTGTTTCTTCATTTTTTTTAAAACAGACCCTTTAGCATTTCTTGCAATGCTGGTTTGGTAGAAATGTATTCTTTTAGTCTTCTTTTTGTCTGTTAAACTCCTTATTTCTTCTTCCATTTTGAATGAGAGGTTTGCTGTGTAGAGTATTCTTGGTTGCAGGCCTTTGTTTCCCATTGCTTGAAATATTTTTTGCCATTGCATTCTGGCTTGTATTGTTTCTGTTGAATAATCATTTGATAACCTTATCAGAGCCACCTTATATGTGATTTGTTGTTTCTCTCGATGTTTCTAGGATTCTCTATTTATCTTTGAAATTTGCCATTTTAATTCTAATGTATCTTGGAGTGGGTCTGTGGATTCATCCTCTTTGGGACCCTCTGTACTTCCTGTATTTGAGTAATGTTTTCATTCATCATGTTTGAGAAGTTTTCTCTCGTTACTTTTTTGAACAGGTTTTCCATTCCTTGTTTCTCTTCTCCATTTGGTATCCCTATGATATGGATATTATTGTGTTTCATGGTGTCCTGCAGCTCTCTTAAAACTTCTTCATTCTTGTTCAGCCTTTTTTCATTCTGTTGCACTGTCTTGGAATATTTTTCTGTTGTGCTGCAGCTCACTGATCCAATCCTCTGCTTCCTCTAGCCTGCCATTGATTCCTTCTACTGTGTTCTTCAGTTCAGAAATTATATTCTTCATTTCCTCCTGGCTCTTACTGATAGTTTCTGTGTCCTTTTTAATGCTGGTGTAGTGCTCAATAAGTTCCTTGTAGATTCCTGTAGTTCTTTATAGTTCCCCTGGAGTTGTTTGTAGTTTTCTTTGAGCTGGCTGAGCTCATTGGGCTTCTCTATCATCATTATTTTGAATTCCATATGTGATAGTTTGCTTGCTTCTGTTTCATTTAGTGATTTTTCTGGGGATTCCTCCTTTCCTTTTGGTAATGGGCTATTTCTTTTTCTCCTCATTTTTAGGTTTCATTGTAATCTAATCAGATTGTGGTCAGCTGCCAGGCTAAGGAACTGCTAGGCTGGAAGGATGATTTAGTTGTAATCCTATTGGTTTGTAATCCACCATCAGGCTCAGATGCATCTTGGGGTGACAGACCGATACAGTTGTAAATCAATAAATCAGCTGCCAAACTTTGTCCCTGCCAGGCTAGACAGAGAGGTTCAATGATAATCCATTGGATCAGCCATCAGCTCAGGTGCAGCCTGGTGGGACAGATTCAGTTGTTATCAATGAGTCTGTGATCAGCTGCCAGGCTCAGGCACCACTGGGCTAGGCAGCAAGATCTAATTGTAATCCAATGAATCTGTGATTGGCCACCAGGCTCAGAAACTGCTGGGCTAAACAGCAAGGTACAATTGTAATCCAATGAATCTGTGATCAACCGCCAGGTCCAGAGGCCTGTGGGTGGGACAAACCAACTCAGTTGTGAATCAGTGAACCCATGATCAGCCACCAGGCTCAGTTGCCACTCTGTGGGGTGGGGGCTGACTCTCTGACCCAGCTGTAAGTCAGAGTTTGTCATCAGCCGCCAGGCCCAGGCTCTGCTGAGTGAGAAGGACTCACTCTGTTGTAAAGGAATGAATCTAGTAAGAGCCACCAGGCTTGCACGCCACTGTGTGGGGCTGACTGACTGACCCAGCTATAAGAGAGTTTGTAATCAGCTGCCAGGTTTGGTGCTGCTGGGCAAGAAATATCTCTTCAGGTGCCAATTATTGTTATCTATGCTCAGATAGGGCTGGGCAGGGCAGGAGAGGTTTATTTAGATGTAAATCAAAGAATTGTGATCAGGTGCCAGGGTCAGGTGCAAGGCTCAGGCACCGCCTGGTGGGGGCAGATTGCTCCCAGTGGACAGGGCTATAAGGACCCTCCTACGGAAGCCACTTGGTGTTGGGCCGTCCTTCCAAGGTGTGGGTGATGAATCAGCCCTGGGATCCCCACAGCTGCCTCCCACTTCTCTTCTCCAAGCCACTTCCGCAAACTCCCCTGTCATGTTTCCAGTCCTCTCTGCCCTCCCTCTGCTGGAGTGCAGGATTTAGGTGGATGCCAGTGTATTTTCGATGTGGTCATCCTAGTAGTTCTCTGTAAACTCCACAGCTTTCCACCCTTCTCAGTTGGATGCTGCTCTACTCTCCATCATGTTGCTGTAGGCTGGGAAACCCAGCTGGGGGACCAGAACCCACCCTTCTCACTTGGAGCCCCCAGCTCTGTCCCTTCGATGCTGCCTCTGGTGGGGGCCAAGCCAGCCCTGTTACATTTCCATGATTCCTACCAGTCATGTTGTGATGAAGCAGCCTCTTCTGTTCTATCCGAGGTTATAGGGCTTCTTTCCAGCTGGTGTTCTGTTGGTAATTCCAGCTGACTTTTTCTCCAAAAAAGTAATTCCAAATGTGACCTGGGAGGAGATTGGTGCAACTCCACTTACTCCTCCACCATTTTGTCGAGAATATCTATAGATTAATTATTTCCCTGGCTACATTTTTCAGAAACATTTCTTCTTCTGAAGATATCAGTTACTATTTTTATGACTTCTTCTATTTAAATGACTTGACATACACTTAAATGTGATTGTGCAACCGATATTTTGCATGTAGCAATTAATAGTCTAAGAAATGAGAAAAATCTCACAAATAGTTTAGTTTCTTTTCAGTCAATGAGTATTATATATTGATATATTAATATGAAATGGAGAACTAAAAGGATACCTTGTCTCTGTATTAACACTTTTAAGAATTTATGAGTATAATGTTCTCCAGGTCGATCTGTGCTGTTGCAAAGGGTAAAACTTTTTCTTCTTTTCTTTTCTCTTTTCTACTTTTCTTTTCTTTCATTTCCTTTCCTTTATTTTTTTATTGTGTAAATGTCCCATATTTGTTTTATCCACTCATCTAATGATGGACACTTAGGCTGCTTCCATATCTTGGCAATTGTAAATAATGCTGCAGTGGACATAGGAACGCTTATATTCTTTCAAATTAGTGTTTTGGTTTCTTCCAGTATATTCCCCAAAGTGGAATCATTGGGTCAAAAGGCAGAAGCATTTAAAATTTTTTTTAACTATCTCCATACTGCTTTCCACAGCAGCTATACCAATCTGCGTTTTCACCAACACTGCAAAAGAGAACAGTGGGGACCCTTTTCATCAAGGCAATTGCAAGTACCAAAGACTGAATTTAGTTCTAATTTATTACTTTTTGGATCAAAGTATCCATATACATTTTTAAAAGTAAAATTTAGATTTCCAATTGCTTAAAATTTACCTCTGTTTCAGATTTTTAGTTTGTTTCTATCCCTGTCTGTTTTTAATGTCATTGTTGTTTTGGTTGCTATTAAATATACCTCTTTGGGAAGGATGTCCTTTCTGTGCTGCTCGTATGTATGACTTTCTTCTTTCAGAGAGCCTTAAGTCAGCATCTTAAAGATCAGTGTCTTCCTCCATGTCAATGCTAAGTGAAAGGAGCCAGTCAGAGAAAAACTAACACCCTGTGATTTCACTCATACGTGGAATCTCATTAACAAACAGAACTAACAAGCAAAACAAAGACAGACTTATTGAGAGCAAAGTGACAGCTATGGGGGCAGGGGTGGTGGAATGGGGTGGAGGGATCCAGCAAAATGAAAACAGTGCTCATGGACATGGACAGAAGTATGGCATTAGGGGGGCTAGGAATAGAGGAGGTGTAAGGGGAATAAATGGTAATGGAAAAAATACAATAAAACAAAAGAATTCATGAGCTATATATGCCAAATATTCTATAGAATTACTCAGAATAACAACTTTATTCTGTTTCTAATTACCATTAATATTACTCAGTTACCTCAATTTTTAAATACAAGCTTGGAGGTAAATTATTATAATATTCAAATAAAAGCTCAGCTTTCTCTCAATTTTTAGGAACCTTAGCATCTATAAATATGTCCAGACTTGTGAGTATTCTCAGAAGATATTTATGGAGTGTGTTCAATGAGGCATTTCTTTGACTTCGAATAGATTTTGTCAGTTTCTTCCTGTCTTGCATTTTTCTTTGCATCTTCTAGATTTAATTCTGTCCACAAAAGACACTGCATTTCATACTGGCTTAAGTACCAGTACCACTACTGATAACCTAGCAGCGTTTGACTTGACCTGTATTCCTATGATATTCCCATTTTCAATGAAACTATCACTAATGTCAATTCCTTCCAATTTTTCTCTTTTTGTTTTCTTTGTCCTAGATCTAAGGCTTGAGTGTCTGGGCCAAAAGACCTTTTCAGAGACAGACCCTTGAAATACTCAGAATTACTTCTACCTTTTGACTCTTGTCTACCCTCCTTGAAATGATGTTTTCATCTTTTGTGATTCAAGTAAATATACCCCACAAACTTAAAACCAAATCAAACATTCCTGAATTTTTACTTGAACACACCTTCAGAATAAGTGAGAAATACTTGAAAAAAACATAACATTTCAAAACATTTATGGTTGTCAACTACTTATCTCTGCTCATTAGACTATTGTATGATTATTTTTATTATGTTTTAGTCATAGTAAGTACATGAACTACTTTTTAACTAACATAATTTTTAAACCAATTTCTTCCATTTCTCATTGAAAATTTTGTTGAGGAAAATGAAGAATTATAAAGGTTTTACCTAGTAAAAAGCACGGTGTCAAATTAGTTAAACAATATTCAACAATAACTTTTTTGATTTATTATCAATTCCCTACAGCTGTTTCAAATAATCATCACCCTCTTTAATTTACCAAGCCCACTTAGTGGTTCTCCACTCTGGGAAGATGATTTTGCTAGTTTAAATAGCACATTTTTTCCACACATCATATAGACTGCCTTCTTCTTTTTTTAATTTTTTTTATTTTAATATTTTATTTTCATTATTTTTAGAAAGAGGGGAAGGGAGAGAGGCAGAGAGGGAGAGAGATATCAATGTATGGTTGCTTTTCACCTGCCTCCAGCCACAGACCTGACTGGAGACCTGGTTTGCAACCTTGTTATGTGCCCTGACTGGGAATCGAACCTGCGACCTTTGGGTTCGCAGGCCGGCGCCTTGTCCACTGTGCTACCAGCCAGGGCACAGACTGCCTTCTTTTCACTGATGTGTCTACCTTGTCCTACCTTTTCATCCTTTTTGTGCTTAAGGAAGTAGTTTGGAGGACTTTGCTAACACACATATCCCCAATCATTTAACTATCATCTGATGATGTAATTGGGAGTGAAAATTTTCAGAGGTGTTCATATTTATTTAGCTCTTGTTGCACTTTTCTCCTTCATTGCACCATACCAGACTTCTCAGGCTAAGGTTTATTCTCCCTGCCTCCCTTCTCTGCATTCCACTCTCTCCTCATTTTGCTGAGAACTTCCTTCAAACTCTGTCGAGTTCCTCTTTCCTTCTAAATTCATTTTCATGAAGTTTTCTGACTTATTCATCTTGATCTTCATGCATCATTTGATGTAATCATCCATTTTTCCTTCCTTTGCTTCTACATATTATACTTTCCTTATTTCCTGTGGATCATTTCTTTTTCCCATCTCTTGCGTTCCTTTTCCAACTCAGCATTTCTCTTGACCTTCACTATTCTTTTCTTTACCTGCTTTCTCACAGTGAATTTATTATATAAACTTCATTCCCAAGATAATACCTCTAGTCTTAAAATTATATGGATATTCTCACCTCACAGTCCTTTAACACTTGAATTTTTAACTATTACTCTGAATTCAAAGTGCCAACCCAAACTATCATATATCTTCCAGTTCTAAAAACAAGTTATTTAACCTCTCTGTGCTTCAATTTCCTCACCTATAAAATAGGGATATTAATAGAAGATCTCATAGGCTTGTTGTGAATATATATATGAATATATATATATATGAAAATATATATTCAATATTAGCCATTATTATTATCTCTTGCCACAAAATTGCCAATTAAATGATGCTGCTCTTCTTATAATTCACTGAAAATACAGTGGTAAAGGCTCAATTTTATTCCTTTTTTGAAACTCTTTCCACAGCCTGGAATTGTCAATTCAACCCAATCATCCTTGTGACCCATTATAAGTTTGAATTTCTTCATGAAGTCTCTCTTGATAAATCCAAGGCTAGTCAAGTTCTCCCTTTTCTTTTAATGTAATTTTACACTAATCATATATACTAATTTGAGGTGCATTTCTCTTCAAACCAAACTACAAGGGATTAGTGGCATGAATTCATACTTCTCTTGTCTTGCCCTCTGTGTTTTGCTGCCTATGGATATAGTAAGCATTTCTTAATAATTTTTTGAGGGAAGGAAAGATTAATATCTTTTAAAGACTCCCAAAGTGTCACAGTTATAGACACATAATAATTTCCTACCTAGTTAAATGTGGCAGCAATGTTAAACTGGAGCCAAGTGCAACTGGGAAAATGTACAATCTATTTTAATTAAATGCTTTAGTTGCTTAGCTAACCAGTGTTAGAAGTCAGTGTGTTTTTTTGTTTAGTGCTAAGGGTTTTATATGTAAATAAATGTGCATATAAATATATGTGTATTCATAGAGAGTTCAGAATCACTAACCAAGAAGCTGAACTCAGCCAAGGCTAGAGCTGGGGTTATAATTTAAAGATCTTTCACATCAGCTTTATGGTCTCTATAGCCAAAATTTTGTTAACAAATAGTTGAGGGATTGGTGGTATCACAAGGAGTAGAAGTTTTAGGTTGATATACCACATTGATTAGGCTTTGCTATTTTTTCTTTTTTTCAAAACAACTCATATATTTACGTTCTAAGTATTTCTCAATAATTGTTTCCAATATCTATATATGTGTTGTCAATAGCCACAAATGGTAACCACTAACTACATCTTGCTGTTGAAGATTTGAAATGTGACTAATCTGAATTAAGTGTAAAAAACATTTGATTTCAAAAACATTGCATGGAAAAAAAGGTAAAATATCTCAATAATTTCTACATACAATCATGTTGAATGTTTTGGCTTTGTTGGATTACATAAAATGTATAATTAACATTAATTTCACTTGTTTCTTTTTACTTTTATTGCTGTAGCTGCTACATAATGTTAAATCAAATATTTGGCTTGTGTTGTATTTATCCTGGACAGTGCTGATCTAGATTAGAGAGATATTTGAGGTTGTTCTTTGAAATGGGAACATGTATTAACATAGAACACTACTGCTAAGAACTAGGACTGTGGCTCTGATTCCTGTTAGTCTTTATCTAAAATGTACACTCCCTTTGCCTCATCTCTGGAACAGAAGCTTCTTCTACAGCACATGCTATGCCAGTCACACCACACTGTTGTCCTAGTCTATATATTTAGTAATCAGCACTATGGCAGGCCAGGAATGTGGCATAGCTTTGTAACTTGCCTCATCCCCACTCCTTCTTACCAGTCATGATGGTAGTTTGCATGTTCATAACTCTAGTTCCACCTGGATTTCAGATGAACCGCAGTAGTTAGCTAGAGAAATATTTTTGTACTAGTGTTGTGGTGTTTTATTTTAAGTCTATTTAATAATACTAGTTGTATATGTAATATGATATAAATTCTTCTGAGTAAGATTCTGCTTGACTTAGTGGTTTTATTTCAGCTGTTCTAACAAACTTAGAAAAAAGCCTGTTGCAATTTAATATTCTTTCTTAACACCTTTTGGCACCACTTGAAAAAGTAAAGGGATGTATTTTTCAGCTGACATGTGGCTTCTCCAAAACCCTCTACTAGTTATGGAAAGAGAAGTTCTGTAAATGACAACAGCTTGTGTTAAACCTGAAGAAAACTTTGTGATAATCAATTTAACAATATAGTACTGTGTGATCTGTCTTCTTTCTCTTCCACCCTAGTATTAACAACTTTAATTTCATTAGTGTGTGTGTATGTGTGTGTGTATTTGTATGTTCCCACATTGTGTGGGGCACTTTATCAATATGGATTGGGGAGAACACTGAGTCTCCAGAAGCTTCTTTTTTTTAACTTAAATTACAATTTGTATGTAATTACTAGAGTGTACTATCACAAGCAGATAGGGGATATCTTCTGAATAATTTTCATTTAAATAATTTTTGTTTATTATTTTTTTCTCCCAACTATATTAGGGAGTGCTTAACAAATAAAATTGTATATATTTCACGTAAAATGTGATGATTCGGCATACATAAATGGTGTGAAATGATCATTACAATTAAGTTAATTAACACATCCATCACCCACCTAGTTATTTTCTCCATCACAATTTATCACCCCATATTCTTACCTCCATGAACTGAATTTCCCCCAATCACCACTATTGTCCTGGTCCATAAATTCTTCCTCTCTCTCTCTCTCTTTTAATTACTTTTTTTGCACAATCTTTCCACTGCTTCCAGCCTCCTGATCCAGAGCTGTTCGCCTATTCTCTATCTGTGAATCTGTCTCTTATTTTTCTTGTTACTTTAGTTTGCTCATTAGAATTTCAAATGTGAGTGAAGTCAATCTTTAACTGGCTTATAATCCTTAGTATAATCCTCTCCATGTCCATCCATGCTGTCACAAAAGCTGAAATTTTCTTATTTTTCATTGCTGAATAGTAATCCATTTTGTAAATGTACTCTAGCTGTATTCACTCATCTGCTGATGGACACTTGGGCTGCTTTCAAATGTTGGTGATTGTAAATAACACTGTAATGAACATTGGGGTGCTTATGTTCTTTTGATTCATGTTTAGGGTTTCTTTGGGTAAATTCCCAGAAGTGGGATCACTGGGTCAAAAGGCAGTTTGCATTTTTTATTTTTTGAGGTATCTCCATACTGCTTTCTGAAGTGATTGCACCAATCTATATTCTCACCAATAGTGCACAGCCTTCTCCTTTCTCCACATCCTCACCAGCACTTCTTTGTTGATTTGTTGATGATGGCCATTCTGGCAGGTGTGAGGTAGTATCTCATTTTGGTTTTAATTTGCATTTTTCTGATGATTAGTGATGAACATCTTTTTATATGTCTATCAGCCATCTGTATGCCCTATTTGGAGAAGTGTCTTAAGGTCCTTTTCCAATTTTCTCATTGATGTTTTTGTTGTTGTTGTTTTGGTGTTAACAAACACCATTAGATTCTTCTCATATAGAAAGCTCTTTATTTCTTTTTCAATTTTAAATGATAGTCTTGCTAGGTAAAGTAGCCTTGGCTGTAGCTCCTTGCTTGTCATCATTTTGCATATTTCATGCCAACTGATTTTAGTTAGAAATGTTTTTGTCAAAAAATCAATTGACAGTTTATAGGAGCTCCCTTGTAGGTGATTAATTGCTTTTCTCATGTAGATTTTTAAGACTCTCAATGTGTCTTTGACCTTTGGCATTTTAATTATGATGTGTAAGCCTCCTTGGGTCCATCTTGTTTGGTACTTCCTGTGCATCCTGGACTTGTGTATCTTTTTTCCTTCACCAAGATGGGGAAATTAGTGTTGTAGATGTTTTTATGCTTTATGTTGTCCCAAATTCCCCTAAACTGTCCTTGTTTTTTAAATTATTACT
>PVIW01011331.1:0-38233 GCA_004026585.1 Noctilio leporinus
GCCCAGGCTGGGAATCAAACCAGAAACCTTTGGGTTCACAGGCCAGCGCCTTATCCACTGTGCCACCAGCCAGAGCCTAAGACCTCTTTTAAAAGCTTATGAAAGCTCCTTCACCTGAGACATTGAAAATGAGACTACAGGCTGCGAACCCAAAGGTCGATGGTTCGACTCCCAGCCAGGGCACATAACCAGGTTGCAAGCCAGGTCTCCAGCCAGGTCTGAAGCTGGAGGCAGGTGAAAGGCAACTATACATTGATGTCTTTCTCTTTCCCTCTCTGCCTCTCTCTCTTCCCCTCTCTCTGAAAATAATAAATAAAAATCTTTTAAAAATGAGACTGTATAAAGCTATTTAAAAGGCAGCAGGGGTTGTATTACAAAGGCTATGGAATTAAATGCTCTAGTAATGGGTAAGTTTTTTAAAAATTGCTCTTAGTATTTATGGAACCAAAAGCCGTGAATTAAACATTGTACCTTTTTCCAGAGTAACAATTATAGTTCTTTATGTAACTTTTTACAATTGTTGGAGGTGAAGTTAATGGGACCATGTAATTTTAAAATATCCTTTCTAAAAGTTTTTATAATGATGAGCAGAAAACATTAAGGTGCACATATCCTGGAAAACAGGAATGTGTTAAAGAAAAAAAGCAGAAAATCATGACGCTTTGGATAAAACCAGATCTGTCTCCACTTGAGTGAGGCAAAAATAGAGCTTAGAAGATTATTTAGCTGAAAAATGTCATTGCAAATAAATTTTATCTTAGTTGTAAAAAAATTTATTTCAAAACAACTCTCATAAACAATACATTGAATATAATTTATTCTTTAAACACTGATATATTATTTTCATTTTAAGGTTAGGTTTTAAAATTATATGTATTTATCATTTTCTCAACTACTATTGAGAAATTGTTTGAGGCAAATTGTATTCTTAATATGGAGCATTGATAAATGCACAAAGGTATTTAAAATATTTTTCAGTGAAAATTATTTTAGTATACCATTTCCATTAAGGCAATTATTTTAATTAAAAATGAATGTGGCATTATTTATACATTGATACTCCATTTTGCTTGCAAAAGAACTTGAAGCAGAGTTCGTATTACCAATCTGGAAAGCAAGTCCTCTCTGCCATTATATAAAAGTCCACCTGTGTAAAAGGAGAGATCTAAGAGCCCTTTAAATACCATGAAGAAAAACACAAGGCCCTGGCTGGTGCAGCTCAGTGGATTGAGTGCCAGCCTGTGAGCAAAAGGGTTGCCAGTTCAATTCCCAGTCAGGACACATCCCTGGGTTGCAAGCCTGGTCCCCCATTGGGAGTGTGCAAGAGGCAAACTATATGATGCTGTTTCTCTCCTTCTCTTTTTCCCTCCCTTCACCCCTAAAAATAAATAAATAAAATATTTTTTAAAAAGAAAAGGATAAGAAAAATCAATGCTGAGATGAGTAATTGATAAATGTTAGCAGGGTCTGAGCAGGTCATCATCATTAGGTGTGATGTAATCATGGCAGAATTCCTAGGGTTATTAAACCTAATGTATACAGTATCCAGTAACACTGGACACTGTGTTTACTGCTTAGGTTTACATAGTATTTTAAGGATCAGAATATAGTCATCAGGCTAATATGAAGTGGAATAAGATGAAATAGTATGATAAATCCAATGATCTTGAAATGCTATAAATATATTTTTGAGAATCTTGGAAAACTGATTTATCACTAAAAATAAAACCACAGACCTTATAAAAGAGAACAATAATTCCCTCCCCCACAGAAAAGAACACGGTTAATAATGCTACTTAAGAAAACTTCCATGTCACATGCTTGTAATAGAAAGTTCTACTTGGAGAGTGAGATATGCAAACTTACCTTGTCCATGACAAATGGTGCAGCATCCCAGCTGAGAATCTCTTTATTTCTTAACTCTTGGATCATGTGACCAAAGCAGGGCCATCCCCTCAGGCACTCCATCACACAAGAATCTTTCTAAGCCTAACTTTTACATCTTTCCTCTCTTCCAAATCCCAAATCCTGCTGTGAGTCCCAATAATGAAAAGCAAAGCACTACTATTGTGTACAATATCTCTGTTCAGTCTTGTTTTGGTCATATTATATGCAGCTCTCTATTTTCAAACCACATCTTCTTAAAAAAAATTCTTTAAAAAAAAACTGGCACTAAACTATAATGGTTCTATTGAAAATTCCTAGTAATGCAAAACTCAAACCCTCCTTGTTAAGGAAAACTGGTCCATTAATGAAGAGGAGCAATGATTAAGGAGATAACCACCCTGGGTGTTGACAAAGATCCCTCTCTTCAACTCTTGCCTATCTTTCCTACTGTTCTCAACAAGGAATGTGCTTAATCCCTTCTCTAGAAAGAATTTTTCTTATATAGAGAGAGCTGTTACATCCCCAGTCTTCACTTTTCTAAACAAAATACTCTTACCTTTTTAAACCAATAGAAAATTGATTCTAGAGCTCTTACCATGCTGGCAGTCTCTCCTGGATATGTCCCAGCATATATACTTCTTGGTCTGGACATTTGCTCACAAGAACTGAATATAATGCATCAAATGTGTTTTCCCAGATTCTATCTTTTTTTTTCTTTTTTTATGCACTATTCTATTAACATTACAGCATCATTAACAACAACAAAGCAAATAATTGGATCCTGTCATTTTATTGAGTTTGCTACCAACAACAACAAACTGACTTATTTTTACATGATATTGCCCCCACATAAATTTCCTACAACCTTTCAGTGCACACTCCATTTTCAAATTTACCTGCAAGCTTCTCCATTTAATTCAGAAAATAATGGTGTTATTTTTTAAATTCTCATTTGGTCTTCCCACAGTATTTCATGCACATGCTGTCATTCTCTACCACAGCCTCTATGTATATCTGTCTTTCTCTGGGTCATTTGTAAATAGAAAAGGCACACCTTTGCTGTTTGTGTTTACCAGCAGGAGGTGAGAGTTCTACAGCCTGACAGCAGAGGCTGCCCCAGGAGGGTCTGCATGCCCTAGGGACTTCCAATGAGCTACTATCAGCCAGCAGCTTCTTTTCTGTGGGAATATAAATAAATACTTTATTAAACAATTGGTAATATTCAATTACAGTTTCTATATGAGGAGTAATTAGCATTCTGGTAGTTGGAAAACACATGTGTTTATCTTAGATCATATACTTCATTGTTTTAATTATTTGAAAACTAGTACAAAGTATTTTATCTACAGTATATCATCCATTTTGACCCTGATATCTAGACCCAAAGTTATGTTAGGCAGGAAATAAATTATTCAGGAGATATATTTATATTAAAAAAATGAAAATAATATCCTAAGGCATTATTAGTGCATATGTGTTAAATTCTATTTTAAGAATTCCAACCTGGATATGGAGAGCTATAGAAAGTGTGAATAAAATTATTGCCACCAGATAAAAATGTTATTTCAGGTAAAGTAACTTTAAAAATCCTTGTCAAACTTTGAAAGAAAGGCTGCCTAAGTCAGGAAAAAATTATATTTTTGAAATGTATTTGATTTATTAATGTTATTCTAATAATTAATTATAGTTGCTTTATAGCCTATAAGGCCCCAAAATGGAAATCTGGAGTCATAATTCTACTTCCTATTTAAATATTTTAACTTAAACATAGTTCACTTATTTCTACATTCCACAACATATGGTAATTACTAGAAATAGGGAAAAATTGAGGAGAAAAGCATTATTAAAATCATATTTAATATGTTTATTATTATACACTCAAACCATTTTATGCATTTTATAAATTATGTTTATATTTTCAAGTTACCCACATTTTATAGAATATACTATTTTTACATTCTAAATCATAATTCTTGCTGAAAACACTAAGTAAATTCAACAATAAGTCAAGCAAAATAAGTAACAAGCAATCTGAAACATTTTATCATTTGTTATTTGAGCAATTATAGTAAAACCAGCAGAGAGAAATATGTAGTTGCAGCCATCCACTGTATCCTTAAGATGCTCAGCAACCACGAAATGAATTTCACATCAAGACCATAATAAGAAAAAAGACTCCAGAATAATTTCCTATTTCTTGAATTGGACATGAATGAACAGAAAAGGCAGACCATTTCTTGAAACAACATCTTATCCAATGGACTAAATCCTTACAATCTTTGTATTAGGAGCCAACATTTGAAAAAAGTATGAAATCATCTTAACATGTTCAGGCAATACTTATTTTTAATATAGTTCATTTCTTTCAGACAACAACAAACTGTGTAGCTTAGTTTTGTTTGTTTTGAATAATAATAGCAACCTTCCCAAATTCTCCTATGGACTTGTTTCCAAAAGAAATTATGGTATTTTTGTTTCCCTTCTCCATCATCCAGCAGGTCATGTATAATTATAGTTATGAGCTCTATGACCATCTATGAATATTCTTCTTGTGACAAAACTTCCCTCAGTTATAGTAAAAGAAAAATTTTACTTTGGTTTTTGTTTGTAATGTTAAAATGGGACTTCACACCTGTATCACCATTACTTATAAATACAACTGTCTTTCCTGATAGACTGAAATCTAGTTGCCTACCTTCTCACTAGGGTGTGTCATTTAACTTCTTTAAGCCTCACTTTCTCATATATAACATGGGGATTATGATGGTGTGCACCTCATGTGGATAACATAAGTATTAAATCATAGAATAAAAATAAAGTGCTTATGGTAGAGTCCGCCATACAGTAAATGCTAATACCTGTTTCCTGTTATTTCATGTAAAAACTCTATCTGACACATGGTACATAATCAGCAAATTGGAATTTAGGCCATTCTTATCATCCTCACAGTCTGGATTCCTTTAGTATTTGTGGATTCAGTTATCACCCAGTATATGGCACTTGTTTATGTCACTTGATGATAAGGTCCCCTAATATATTATGGTTTTCTGGATGAAATCCGGAGATTTCATCCCTGGGATGAATCTCACTTGATCATGATGTATGATCTTTTTAATGTATTCATGAATCTGGTTTGCCAATATTTTGTTGAGAATTTTAGCACCTATGTTCATCAGCAATATTAGCCTGTAGTTTTCTTTCCTTTTTTTTTTTTTAAGATTTTATTTCATTATTTCTAGAAAGAAGGGAAGGGAGAGAGGCAGAGAGGGAGAGAGACATCAATGTAAGGTTGCTTTTCACCTGCCTCCAGCCACAGACCTGATTGGAGACCTGGTTTGCAGCCTGGTTATGTGCCCTGGCAGGGAATCGAACCTGCGACCTTTGGGTTTGTAGGCCGGCGCCTTAACCACTGTGCTACCAGCCAGGGCAGTTTTCTTTCTTGATTGTGTCTTGATCTGGTTTTGAAATTAGGATAATACTGGTCTCATAGAAAGAGTTTGGTTGTCTTCCCTCTTCTTGAAATTTTGGGAATAATTTGAGGATAGGAATTAGATCTTCCCTAAACATTTGGTAAAATTCACCTATGAAGCCATCTGGTCCAGGGCTTTGGTGTGCTGGGAGTTTTTTGATTACTGCTTCAATTTCAGTAGCTGTTATTGGTTTATTCAGGTTTTCTTCTTGATTCTGTTTTGGAAGACTATATGTTTCAGAAATGTGTCCATATCTCTCAGCTTGTGAAATTTCTTGTCATATAGTTATTTGTAGCAATTTCTTACAATTCTTTGTTATTTCTATGGTATGGGTTGTAATTTCTCCTCTTTCATTCCTGATTTGTTTATCCTCATCTTCTTTCTTTCTTTATGAGTCCAGTTAAAGGTGTGTTGATTTTGTTTATCTTTTCAAAGAACCAGCTCCTGGATTTATTGATCCTTTGAATTGACTTTTTAGTCTTTGTGTCATTTAATTCTGCTCTGATCTTATTTCCTTCCCCTTCTACTCACCCTGGTCTTTGTTTGTTGTTGTCCCTCTAGTTCTTATCGCTGTAGGGTTAGGTTATTTATTTGAGGTTCTTCTATCCTCTTTAGCTAGCCTGTACTGCTATAAGCTTTCCTTTCAGGACTGCCTTTGCTATGTCCCATAGGTTTGGGGCTGTTGTGTGTTCATTTTCATTTGTTTCCAGAAACTCTTTTGGTTTCTTCCTTGATCTCAGTGTTAATTCATTCATTGTTTAATAGTATATTATTCATTCTCTATAAATTTGAATGTTTTTGAGATTTTTTCTTAAGGTTCATTTCTAATTTCAATCCATTGTGATCCAAGAAAATACTTGATATGATTTCATTTTTTTTTTTGAATTTGCAAATTAATAAATGTAATACATAACATAAACAAAATGAGAGAAAAATCACACAATCATATTGACAGGTGCTAGGAAAGCATTTGATAAAGTACAGGACCTATTTATGATAAAAAATGCTCAGCAAGGTAAGCACAGAGGGAGATACCTCACTATAATAAATGCCATATATGAGAAAACTGCATACAACATCATACTTAATGGGCAAAAACTAAAAGTTTTTCCACTAAGATCAGGAAGATGACAAGACAAGGGTGCCAGCTTTTATCATGTTAATTCAACATAACATTGGAAGTTCTAGCCATACTGATCAGACAAGATAAAGAAATAAAAAGCATCCAAATTGGAAAGGAGCAAGTAAAATTGTCATTATTTGCAAATGACATGACAGTATACATAGAAAACCCCATAGACTCTAGCAAAAAAACTACTCAACCTAATAAGTAATTTAGCAAAACAGTGGGATACAAAGTCAATATCCAGAAATCAAAGACATTTTGTACACCAACAATGAAACATCAGAGATAGAAATTAGAAAAAAATCTCATTTACTATAGCAACAAGAAAAATAAAGTACCTAGGAATAATCCTAACAAAGGAGGTAAAAGACCTGTACTTGGAAAATTACAAAATGCTAGAGAAAGTAATTAAGGAAGATACAAATAAATGGAATCATATACCATGTTCATAAGCTGGAAGAATTAATATAATTAAAATGTTCAGACTATCCAAAGCAATCTATAGATTCAAGTCAATCTCCATTAAAATAACACAGGCATATTTCACAGATTTAGAACAAATGTATCAAAAATTTATATGGAACCATTAACAATCACAAATAGCCTCAGCAATTATGGAAAAGAAGGACAGAGTAGGAAGAATCACAATACCTAATATCAAACTACATGTTACAAGGCCACTATAATCAAAATAGTCTGGTACTAGCATAAGAACAAACAGATCAATGGAACTGAATAGAGAGCCCAGAAATAAATCTGTGCCTCTAGGGCAATTAATATTTGACAAAGGGGACAGGAACATAAAATGGTGTAAAAATAGCCTCTCTAATAAATTGTGTTGGTAGATCTGGACAGGTACATACAAAAAAAAAAAAAATAATAAATTAGGCCATCAACCTACACCATACACCAAAATAAATTTTTTCAAGATTTTTATTCATTATTTTCAGAAAGAAGGGCAGGGTGGGAGGAATAAAGGGTAAGAAGAATCAATGTATGGTTGCCTTTCACCTGCCTCCAGCTAAGAACCTAGCTGGAGACCTGGCTTGTAATCTGGTTATGTGCTCTGACTGGGGAATCGAACTAGTGACCTTTGGGTTCACAGGCTGACCCTATTCCACTGAGCCACACCAGCCAGGGCCACCAAAATAAATTAAAGATGGATAAAAGACTTAAATATAAGTCATGACACCATAAAAGTCCTAGGTGAAAACACAGGAAGTAAAATTTCAGATATCCCATGCAGCAATAATTTCACCAATATATCTCCTAGGGCAAAGGAAAGAATAAATAAATGGGACTACATCAAGTTAATAAGTGTCTTCAAATGGAAAGGGAAGCAAAAGTATGGTAAAACATATTTGCCAATGACACTTTGGACAAGGGTTTGAACCCCAAAATATATAAAGAACTCATATGACTCAACACAAGGAGGACAAACAATCCAATTTTAAAAATGGGCAAATAACCTGAACAGACACTTCAAGGAGGATATACAAAGGGCCCATTGGCATATGAAAGGATGGTCAACATCACTAGCCATAAGACAGATTCAAAATAAAACCACTATGAGATACCACCTCACATTGGTGAATGGCCATCATTAACAAATAAACAATAAGTGCTTGCAAGGATGCATAAAGAAGAGAACTCTAGCGCAATGATGATAGGAATGCAGACTGGTACAGCCAGTATGGAAGACAGTATGGAGTTTCCTCAAGAAAACTAAGGATGGAGCTGCCTTTTGATCCGTTGATTCCACTGCTAGGATTGTACCCTAGGAATCCTGAAACACCAATTCAAAAGAATTTATGCACCCCTATGTTCATAGCAGCACTATTTACAATAGCCAAGTGCTAGAAATAGCTTAACTGCCCATCAGTGGATGAGTGGATCAAAAAACTGTGGTGCATTTACACAATGGAATACTACCCAGTAGAAAGAAAGAAGGTATTCCTATCTTTCATGACAGTATGAATGGAACTGGAGGGTATTATGCTAAGTGAAATAAACCAGAAGGTGAAAGAAAAATACTGTATGACCTCACCTGTAAGTAGAACCTAGTGAACAAAACAAACAAATGAGAAAAATAGAACCAGGGACATAAAAATAAGAAACAAACTGACAGAAACCAGTGGGGAGGGGAGAGGGGGAAAAGAGAAAAGGGTCTAGTCAAGGAACAAGTATAAAGGATCCATGGACATGGAAACAAGGTGGGGATTGACTATGGGTGGGGGACATGGAGATCAATGGGGGAAAAACTGGAACAACTGTAATTGAACACCAATAAAATAAAACAATATATTTTTTAAATAAAATAAATTTAAAATATAAGATTGTAAAATAAGTTTGGGCAATAGAGGGCAAGGTAATGGAGCATCCTCTTTCATAAATATGTTCCTGCCTGTTAGAATGACATCAAACAATGAGTTCTACACAACTTTCCTAATGCTTACTTAACCTACACTCACATTCATACCTTTCCTGCAAACAGTTTTGCCAATGATACTGTTTATTTAATTTTTAATGTCTAATGGAAGTGATTGGCTCTCCAATTGCTTTCCTATCTTTCCCAGCACACCATCTGGGTTGGTGAGACTATGGAGAATTTTGTTCTTATCCATTGACTTGGTTTACATATTTACTGATGGAGCCACCTGATTATCCTCTGCTTCTCAGAGCTAGCTGTGTGGGATCCCCCAAAATTCCAGGCCTCTGCTATTGTTCACAGCCTCTCAGAGGCTTGATGTGGCTGTCTAACAGGGAGTTGTTAAAGGGGCAGAAATCCTATTCATGAAGAAAACACTGCTCCTCTCCTGATCACTCTTACCTGTTTTCCTGAAGAGAAGGGCCAGGATTCCTGCCACATTCTCAATTGGAGGACCAGCTTGAGTGTGGGGAAATCCAATCTGACAGAAATCCTATGAGATTCCTCCAGAAATTCCTAAGTAGGTGAACCATCAAGGGCAGAATTTTCTATAACAGTCAGCCTTTGCTAGATCTCACTAGGGATTTAAGTAACTCAAAATGACAGCAAAACTTAAACCTCTGAAATCTCCTGCAGAATAGGTTCATGAAGAACCCTAGTGGAATCTGTTGTGCAAAAAAAAAAAAAAAAAAAAAAAAAAAATTCTCCTAAATCATATTTTATCTGCAAAATCAGATTCTTGCATATATAGGAACAACAGTAAATTTATTTATAAAATTAGGGCCCTGGCTTGTGGCACAGTGGATAAGGCACCAGCCTGCAAACCCAAAGGTCTCTGGTTTGATTCCCCAGCCAGGGCAACATAACTAGACTGCCAGTCAAGTCTCCAGCCAGGTCCATAATTGGAGGTAGGTGAAAGGCAACCATACATTGATGTTTCTCTCCCTCTCTTCCTCTCTCTGAAAATAATAAATAAAAAATCTTGAAGAAAAATAAGTAGTATATGGGAGTACATGTAAAGGAAGAATCATTGGATCGGATTGCTTCTTGTTATTAGAGCATTTATTAATAAAAGGTATATTATATTTTATTTGTATTACAGAATATTGTAATTAATATTGTTATACATATATCAATATTTCTGTATCTATACACATATATACTTTATGTTCACATAAAGCTACTATAGAGAGAAAACCTTGAAGAAAAAATTTCTAATAATTTTGAATCCAAAGATCTTGTTAGTAGAAGTTTTAAAAATGGCAAAGTATGTAATAAGGCAAATAAAGATGTTCTCCTTTAAGAATATCCTTATAGTTTATTTAAAATATAAAAGCAAAAATAAATTAGTTTGATAGTCAAACTAAAGAATCAACTGAGTTTTCAGCTTACAAGTATGGTATTTTAGGGCAGTTCAACAAGGTTTGTTATCAATTAGATTTATGCCATTCTTGTCACCATTCAGTTCCATTGAACTTAGTACCTAGTTTAGATCTTGATGGGCTCTAAGGCTGAATGCTCAAGAGCCGCATAGGTCTGTAGAAAAGGTAACAGCTTTTTACTTTGTAATAACTACATTGTAATTGAAGATGAGGTTCTAGAAGGGAGAGTGAATTTTCTAAAGAGCTGCTTTTGTGCACATTGCCATGCTCAGGTGAATATTTTGGAGTGAATACATTCTAATTTTACCAGTTCATTACCTTTCCATCAAAGACAAACAGCCCTTTAAACATAGTATCTTAAGGTCTCCTTCAACCTCAATATATGCAAGCTGTACCTGTTTGCAGGGAGATTGGCTGCATATTTGTTCATGAATGTAAAGCTTTCATGTGGCACAATAGCTCAGATCTTACATCTCACAAGAAAGAAAAGTCTTGCTGTTTTTTTGGGTCATTCTGGCTATTTAAAAAGAAACAAAATATCCTTTCTTTAGAGCTTTCCTGTCCAAAACAAAGAATCTGCAAGCCATTAGCAGCAATGCTAATTGTAAAGCAGTTTGTACAGGGCATATCTGCTTAAAGAAACTGTAATAACCTTTATGTTTTATGTTTTGCGGCCAAGTGAAGAGTGTCAGGTGCCACAGGTCATGCCAGGAACACACTAGGTACCACTGCGAAATTAAGTTATTCTAAACCTAATTTTTAAAAAAAATATTAATTATCTTAAATTCAGCACTTTAACTGTAAATTATAGTTTCTGAGTAGATAAAATTAACTGATGGTGGGTGTGTGAGTGTACTGAAATACATTCCCTAATAAAGTTTCCAAAGTCTGCCCTTACTGGTGTGAATTAGATGGTTGGATGTCAGAAAAAACAAAAGGTTGTCAGATCAATTCCCGGTAAGGGCACATGCCTGGATTGCAGGTTTGGTTCCCAATCAGGCACATACGCGAGACAACAAATTGCTGTTTCTCTCATTGATATTTCTCTCCCCCTTCTTTTCCTTCCCTCTAAAAATAAGTAATACAATAGTTTTTTTTTTTTTTAAGTTCCTAAATTATGTTTCTACTCACTTAAAATAGAAACATAGGATGTGTGTTAAACTCTTCATCAGAAAAAAGGAGAAAAATATTAATACCTACTGTTGGGGTGGCTGGGAGAATTCTTCTCTTTTTATTTAATTGAAGAATAATAGTCACATAAAGTGTTCACTCATAGCAAGGAAACAAATATTTTCCCTTAAGCAGCCTTAACTAATGCACTCTATTAGGGAAAGTTTTAAATGAGCAATATTTCAAAAAATCAGAACAAACTAAAATCTAGTATTCACTTAATCTTAATTTGGTACTCAACTCCATCATATTAAGACTCAAAATAAATCATTTACACATTAAGCAGTCTTTCTTTTTATTATTTTACTGAGCTTCTTTCTAAGGATTTTTTTCTTTTGTTCTGAAATAAATCAGAATCCTAGAGAAACTAAAACAAAAAGAATATGCATTAGAGAGAACCAAGATGGTGGAGAAGCATGTGGAGCTCCACCAATCTCCTCACAGGACCAATCTGGAATTACAACTTAATTGGGGAGAAATCATCTGAAATAACCAATAGAACACCAGCTGGAAAGAAGTCTTATAACCATGGACAGGACAGAAGAGGCCCCTTCACCACAGCATGACTGATAGGAAGTGTGGCCTCAAGAGGGCTGGTTGGGCTCCCACAGGTGACAGTTGAAGGGACGCAGAAACATCACAGCAGCCAGAGATTTGGAGGGAGGGTTCCAAAGCCCCAGCTGTAATTCCCAGTCTACAGCAACAAAACTGAGAGTAAAACAGCACCCAGCTGTGAAAAGTAAAAAGCTGCCAGATTTAGCCACCTTGAAAGAGACAGCTAAAGTTCTTAAAGAGACCATAAAGAAGAATACATTGGCAACCATTTACCCTTTGTTTCAGCAGAGGGAGAGCAGAGTGGACTAGAGATGCTGAAGGAGAATGTTGGGTGGTGACTTTGAGGAGAAAATTGAGGGAGCTGCTGAGGAGGTCCCAATGCTGACCCATCCCCAATACAGCAGGCAGACCATTCTTCTTCAAGTGGTGGTAGCCTGAGGGGAAGCCATAGACCTACCCACAGGAATTAATCTGCCCCACCCAGTGGTGCCTAAACTTGATGGCTGATCACAAATTACTTGGATTAACAACTCAAGGAGACAGACAAAGATACAGACTACCTCTGGTAATCTCCTACAGGCTGATTAGGCCCAGTGACATGATCCATCCCAGGGACCGATCCAGGAAGTAAAGAAAGTGCACCTCTACACCATGGAAGGTCCCACCACAAAAACAGGAAGTCAAAGTAGACCAACCTAACAAGCAGGAACAGACAAGAAGAGTCACCTAAAATGGGAAAACAAAGAAACAAGCCCCCATATAAAGGAAATGAGGAATGTCCAGAAAGAGTGCTAAATGAAATAGAGGAAAGCACACCATCAGACATGGAATTCAAAATGATGACAGAGAAGTTCAATGAGCTCAGCAAACTCAAAGAAAACAACAAACGATTTCAGGGGAACTACAAAGAATTCCAGGAACGCTACAAGAAACTTCCTGATAATTACAACAGGATTAAAAAGGATATAGAAAAGATCAATAAGAGCCAAGAAGAAAGGAAGAATGCAATTTCTCAATTGAAGAATACAGTAGAAGAAATCAAAAGCAGATTAGCAGAAGCAAAGGATCTGATAAGCAAGCTGGAAGTTAACATAGAAAAACATTCCCAGAGAGTGCAACTAAATGAAAAAACACTGAAAAAGAATGAAGAGGTTTGAAGAGAGCTGCAGGATAGTATGAAACATAATAATACCCACATCATAGTGATACCAGAAGGAGAAGAGGAGCAAGTGATAAAAAATCTGTTAGAAAAAGTAATGACAGAAAAGTTCCTTAACTTGAGGAAAGACAAAGTCACAAAAGCCCAGGAAGCACAGAGAGTCCCAATGAAGATGAACCCAAACAGGCCCACACCAAGACATATCAAAATTAAAATGGCAAATTTCAGAAACGAGGAGAGAATTCTAAAAGCAGTAAGAGAGAAACAGCTAATAAAATACGAGAGGGCTCCAATGAGCCTACAGCTTATTTCTCAACAGAAACATTACAGGCTAGATGGGAATGACAAAAAATATTGCAAGCAATGAAAAACAAAGGCCTACAACCAAGACTACTCTACCCAGGAAAGCTCTGATTCAAAATGGAAGGTGAAATAAAAAGTTTTCCAGACAAAAGAAGGCTATAATAATACATCTCCACATAACCAGCATTGCAAGAGATGTCAAAGGGTCTGCTTTAAGAAGATGAAGAAACAAGCCCTGGCTGGTGGCTCAGTGGATAGGAGCTGGACTTTGAACCTCAAGGTTGCCGGTTTGATCTCCCAATCAGGCCACACAACCAGACTGTAAGCCAGGTCTCCAGCCAGATCCCCCAGCTGGAGACAAGTGAAAGGCAACCATACATTGATGCTTGTCTTCCTTCCTTCCTTCCTCCCTGCCCTTCTCTCTGAATATAATGAATAAAATCTTTCAAAATAATAAATAAATAAATTCCACCTAAATAAAAAAATGAAGATGAAGAAACAGAGAGAGAGAGAGAGACAGGAACATAGGTACAAAGGGAAAAAATGACAATGAATACATACCTATCAATAATAACCTTAGCCCTGGCTGGTAGCACAGTGGATAAGGCACCGGCCTGCAAACCCAAAGGTCACAGGTTCGATTCCCCAGCCAGGGCACATAACTAGGTTGCAAACCAGGTCTCCAGTCAGGTCTGTGGCTGGAGGCAGGTGAAAAGCAACCATACATTGATGTCTCTCTCCCTCTCTGCTTCTCTCCCTCTCTCCCTTCCCTTCTTTCTGAAACTAATGAAATAAAATCTTTAAAATAATAATAATAATAATAATAATAATAATAACCTTAAATGAAAATGGTTTAAATACACCAATCAAAAGACATAGGATAGCTGAATGGATAAGAACCAACTTCAACTTATGAATGCTTTAAAATAATCTTGTTACAAGTAGATCTTAGTAAGTAACATAGTTTTGTGTTTTGTATTTGCATTACCGCAGGTTAAGTTTTCTTAGATTGGAATTATTTTCTAGTTTAGAAAAATCAAGTTACTTGCAGTAACTTAGAAAAATTGAGTGTAGTTAAGGAAAAATAGTAAGAAAATATGGATGCATATTACATAGAATAAATGCTGTCTTTCTTATTCACTGTTACAAAATATGTGCTTATTTGTGGATGTACAATATACAGAGATTATTAGCAATTTATGTTTTAAATATCAACCAACTGGTAGTTGGTGTGTTGAGAAATTAGTCAATTTTTAAGTTAGAAAAGATGCTGACAGTGAAGACTGATTTGGGATGGAAGTTAACAACTACTAAACTATATGATTCATGTACCTAGACTATATATATTCCTATATTAGCATTTAAATTAGATAAGATCCCTTTCAAACAAATAGTGGAAATAAACATTTCTTGCAATGAATGTCCCCAAGCTGGGAATGCTTAAGAAAATGTACTCATGCTATGGTAAACTTCATTATTGAAATGTGAACATACCTAATCTCTACCTCAACAGACTCTTAAATAATTCAGTGGTTAGTTTAGGACCACATAGGAAGTCAACCAAAAGTTCAAAAATAGCTATAATACTATTCTACAAAATTATTTAAATCCTAGGTGTTTTTTAACCTCAAATTAGTAGATATCATAAGTTCTACTTTGTGGGGACCAGCTGAGTGCTGCATGTGCCATTATATCTGAAGGCTTCAACTGGTGAAACATGGATAGACGAGAAACAGAGGATATTGAGGAAAAATGGGTCCTCTTCATGGGAAAAAAACAACAACAACAATCTACTGTTTAAGATGGAAAACTCCAAAAAAAATAAGTTGTAGTTCCAATAGCTTAAAATAAAGTGGAGTTGTATTATTGGAGGGGGTGGGATTTGACTCAGAAACAAAATTCAGTTTTTACTGTGGGTTTGGCACTGTCTCTAAGGCAGCTTTCACAAATATGAGTTCTGCAATACACCATTTCTGTGATATATTTCACAAAAATAGCATTCCAGTGTAAAATAAGCTTAAAGAAAGAAAAATGCTTAATTTACTACACTATGTCTAAAATATTACATTTAACATGTAATAATTAAGTAAGCTATTGACATATTTTAAACTTTTTGTATTAACTCTTCAAAACCAAGTATGTACTTTAAATACTTGTAAAAATATGTATGTATGTAAAAGTATTTGTACATGTGTTTGGTAATATTGCAATTGATATTACTTTAAAAAGTAATTCTTCAAACAAATTAACATAAGCATTCTGCCATAATGAAAGTGTTGTATTATTATAATTTGAGAGGTTGACAGAAGGAAGTAATTAAATAGTGAATTGTTTGGATGTAAAAGAAAAAAATGAAGTACACATTCGTGATTATGGAATAGACAGGGGGATGTTAAGAAAAATATAAGAAATGAAGAAACCAAAGAACTTATATGCACAACACATGGACATGAACTAAGGGGAACATTGCTGGGGGGGAATGGGGAGTACTGGGTGGAGGGGGACAAAAGGGGGGAAAATTGGTACCACAGCAAAAATCAATGAAATAGAGTACATTTAAAAAATAACATAAATTAGTGTAAATTCATGCATACATGAAAAGAAGCTATAGCATGTATAATGTATTACACATTATATATACAATGTTCTACTGAGATAAATGTAAAATAAGCTATTCCAATAAAATTATTATTCTTAACCACATTAACACTTTTGTATTTTACTCTTTAATATTTTGAAGTATTGTCAAACATTACAGAAAATTTGCAAGACTCGTACCTGGCTCTTTCTCCTAGGCGTACTTATTTGCTCATGTCAGTTATCCTCTCAGCCAAATCTGCAGCCCTGCTTCCTGAATGGAAGAACTGCTCTACCCAGATCTTTGACCCAAACCAAGGAGAAACCAAAGGAACCACATTAATTATTTTCAATTTCATTTGAATGTTATTGAGGAATGCCAGGATCTTCCAGATGAGTCTTCTGCTTCAAGGCAGATTGTGCAATCTCCATTTCACACATTTCCTCTTTTCTTGTAAAGTTCTAAGAAATAGCACACCTCAGAATTTCACACCAACTATCAGCTCTACATTTCTTCAAAAGCAACACCATGAGGTTTGTGAAGTTTTAAATTTCATGACAAATTCTCTTTCTAGTCTTCTCTCAGAATCAGTAACTGTAGCAAACAGTGGGAGAAAAAAATGAGGAGAAAAACTGGAAAATCAATTTTATCTCCTGCAATTACAGGAAATAAACTCTATAACATATTCTGCTATATTGGATTTTATATGAATCATCAAATGAAAGACATTTTATTTATTTGGTTTATTCATTGAATGTGGTTCATTACATTATATAGTAAACTGGAAGATATTGGGTGGGTCATTTAACCACTCACCAAGGTTCATTTAGTAAAAGACCACCTCTATTGGTCTGTATATTATGATAGGGACTCTTACATTGATGGATATAGGGGACAGACCATACAGACCACTCAAGGAGAATTTTGACTGTGAGTTCCAGTGGTGAAATCAACGCAGCGTGACCACCCACCAGTGGTCTTGCCAAGCCCCCCGGAAGATAGTGAACACATGTCAGCACCGGCTTCTGGGAGGACCCCGGGAGAAAGGGTAAACCATCCTCCAATTGGAGAAAGCCGGTATTGTGTGGTCGATGCATAGCCCCTGCTACCCCTGTTTGACCATCGAAGGAGCCCAAGGCACTTGGCACATGACTGTGGACCAGTGGAAACTAAAAAAAGTAGTTCCTCCTTTGCAGGCTGCGGTGCCTTCAGTGCTGGAACTCATGGATGTCTTAGCACATTGTCTTGGACGCTACCATTATATGGTGGACCTGGCAGATGCCTTTTTCTCCATTGGCATTGCCCTGAAAAGCCAGAAACAACTCGCCTTCATATGGGAAGGCGGACAATGGTCCTTTTTGGTCTTACCGCAGGGGTACCTGCATAGTCCCACCATATACCATGGATTGATGGCATAGGACTTGGAAACATGGACACATAAGCCTTCTGTTCACATGCCTCGTTATATTAATGACATTACGCTAACCTCTCATTCTCTTTCAGATCTAGAGGATGCGGCCAAATCGTGGCGCATCCTTGATTAGAAATGCACTCTATAGCTATTATCAATATTAGTCACACTGCTTCCTTTAATTGTGCTGGGAAAGGGCATTTTGTAGAAAAATAAAGGAAGCCAGTAACTTAGGAGGTAAGTGAGTTGCCTAATGTCACAGAGAGGTTGCAAAACAGAGAGAGATCAAGATCTCATAGCTCCTACCCTGGTGCACACACTAGTGAATATATTGCTCTCATCAATGCACATGACTAATTTCAGGTTCCCTATTCCAGTTGGCACACCAGAAGACATTAGTTATATGCCTTTCTGGGTGAAAAGAGGCTTATGCTACAGTTCTTTCTTCTTCCCCACTATGCTAGAAGTGCACATTTGAAGTTAATAAGATACTTTCTTTTATTTTTTAAGATTTTAATTTATTTTTGGAGAGAGGGGAGGGAGGGAGAAAGAGAACAGGGAGTTATGAAGCAGAGTGCTTAGCTACTGAGAAACTCTATCCTAAACATAACAAGTGATGTTTGTCCCCAAATCAAGTCACATAATAAACACATGTGCTTGTAAAACAGCCCACTTCAAACAATGTGCTGAAGTGAAAAGAGGGTTGAAAATGTATTTCATTTGATGAGCCATATACAAATCTTGGTATAAGTTCTCAGCCTAATTAAATATGTGGAACAGACCAAACATGGTCACAAACTTCCTGAGTCTATTTTGGGAAACAGAACTGCTGAGCAAGTTAAGCTTCAGGCCACAAAACAACCACAAGAACCACAAGTATGGTTGGATGGATGAATTTGGAAACCCATAGCATAGAGCCAGCAACATTCCACTCACTCATAGAATTCCCATATTTGTCCATATCTGACACATTCAAAAAGTTGAAGCTATAAAATTGACACTGCTTCTTGTTGTTTACCTTAATTTCATCTGTGGGTGAAGACCAGTTAAATTTCTGCTGGCTACAGGAAACAAACAGACTTCAGTCCTGCACATACACATAGAAAATGTACATATTTCTAAATATAACATTAACTTTTAACTTGCATTATTAATGCCCTGCACTTAAAGTTTCAGAGCAGATTTTCTGCCAATGTCTGAGGACTTCTGTGGATATACGGACGTGTTCTTGAGGATTCAAGTAGTCTCTTGGTTGTTTTTTGTGTTGTTTTTTTTCCGATGCTAAGGTTTCATTGCTTGGATGCCCTTTAAAAACTTAATACAGCATATTCTGGATCATCTGGAGGATCACAAAACACCATTTGATTTGTGTTTACAAACAAATTGATGCCACATGGTATTTCTAAAGAAAAAAAATAAATGGCTTTAACATATACACTATGCATTCAGTCCCAAATGAAGGCCAAATGCTGTCATGATTTACTGTACAAAAGAAGTTTTCACAACTATTCCCAAAGGGCAAATTGGGGTAAAATGAATCAGCACATGGTAATGCAGAGCCAGCAGCCCTGCCACAGGGAAGCTGTAAAGACAGCTTTTTATGCCAGGATTCCTGGCTTCCACTCCCATATGGCCTTAGAACAGGTGTCAGGGTAGAGATTCAAGAGAGGTCACCAACAGCAGGCACCTGGTAGGCTGTGTGTTGCAGAAGGTTTCAGCACAGAACATTTTCATGTAATGGAGGAAGAAAGACAACCTCACCTTTAAGATAGAATTAGGGAATAGCAAATTTGGGCAGACATAGCTAATCTGAAAAAAATATCCTTGACAGGAGTTTTGTCATGCAAATAAGGTCTATTAAAAAATTCAATGTGCAACAATTACAGATTAAAAGGTATAAAGGGGATACATGATCATAGAAAAATATACTAAAAATAAACTATTTTTTAAAATAAAAAAAAGACAGAGAACTTTCTGGAAGCACGTATTCCTTGCTATTTTGCTCAGTTGAGTTTGAGCACAAGTTGTAAGATAGGCTGTAAATATCAGTGAATCATGGGTCTTACCCATAGGGTACTTACGGAAGGAGACAAGCTCCTAAGGAAATCATTTCAGTATAATTTGGGTGCTTTATAAGAAAAAGACGAGCACTTTCCCAGCTTGATTCGAAAGAAGGACCAAGTAACCATGAAGCAAAGCAGGCTTATGTGGATATGACCAGAGTGGAAAAAATAAGTGGAGTCACAGAATTGAAGGGATGAAAAGAAGAGGATCAGACCCAAAACCCACTGTTTTCATGAGAAAGTATTAGTTCTTTTGCTAAACACCAACACACACTGCACAGAGATGGCATTTCTGGCAGCTGCATATTCTTGGCACGTTGAATACAGTCTTCTCAATTCATCCTGTGTTCTTTTAAAGTTACAAAATACAATACACCAACAATATTGCTTTTTAATTAGTGACAAGTAATCTTAGCATCCTAGGTTATTTCCAATTATTTTAAAGAGCATTACTAAATCTGAAACATGATTCTCAGTCTTTTCAAAATTCAAGGGAAGAAAAATATATTTTAATCCACCTATTACGTATTTAACAAGGGAAAAAAAGTGGTGCCATATCAAGTCAGCTCAAGAATCAGAACCATTCAGATTGGAAATGTGATAAACCTATGAGAGCTATGTGGCTTGGTTAGCTACCTATAGATATAGCATAGGCTGCCCTACATAGCTTCAAGAGGCCATGTTTCACTTTCCCATGCTAATATATTGTAAGTACCTAATAAGTAATGGATGCTGGAAAAAGTCTCCTGCCTCTGTCGCTTTGAGGACTATGCCACAAATCATCCTGGAAATCCAAGATCTAATGGGCCAAAGGGCCCCTGGCAATTCGGATGCTTATAACACTCAACGGCAAACCTGCAGATCAGAGGAGTGAGTTGTAGCACAAAACTGAAATGGTTGCCAGCTTCAAAGCAAATTCTAAACAATTGGGTTCTTGAGCTAAGAGTACTCTAGAAATCTCATGAAGTTCAACAGTGAAGTGCCTGGCATAGGTTTAATAACTTGAAAACTAAATGTATTTGTAACATAGTAACTATTCTCCCAAGCCCACACAAACTCATAAAATTCCATTGTAATTCAGACACAAGGAATTTTGGGATAAAAATCCAGATAAGAAGATAGATGTATAACATAAAAAGATCAGTCCTAATTGCAGTTTATGTTGGTGCCGGGTAAGGATTCTGACTTCTGGAAGGTTATCCAAACCAAATTCTGGACCCTTCGACAGTGTTCTGTTTTATTTATTGTTCTGCAATATTGCCTCCCTTTTCCCTGTGTGCTTTGTGCTTAGGAAATATTTTGCATATGTCCCTTTTTGTGGCATAGCTGCTGATTTTAGTGAATAGTATATGATGGAGTATTTATTCATGTATATAGCTTTCCTTTTCTTTTTTCATTCTTTGAAAACAGTATGATGATTGTCAGTGGGAAAGGGAAGTGAGAGGCAGTACAAGAGGGTAGGTGGTGGATAAATGGTGACAGAAGGAGGCTTGACTTGGGTAGTGAACATACAGCACAATATACAGATGATGTGTTATAGAATTGTACACCTGAAACCTATATAATTTTATTAACCATTGTCACCCCAATAAATTCAATAAAAAATAAAAAATAAGGCCTTATAACTTCATTCCCCCAGGTAGTAATAGAAGCCAAGCAGAAATTATTTAAAGGGAAAAAATGAGATTAATACTTTTGTTTGAATGTCAAAGCAGAGGGAATTGGACAGCATAAAAGGGCCATGAATTCACAGGCAATATTGTCTGTAGTGTTTTATCTTTATATATAACTGCAAAAAGATGTGAAGTTCACTTTTTAATATGAAATAAATATATAATTTACTAAGACAAAATTGCTTACAACAAAATTTTAAAAATTACCCATTAGATCTTTTACATTTTTTGCTTTATATTCCTCTCACCTCTTTCTTGAAATTTCATTCCAAAAGTTTCTTTTATTAATGAAGCATTCACTTAAAACATGACATTAACAAGTAGCCCTGATTTTAAGTAAACATCCTGAAAATGCCTCATTTATTGAATTCATCAAGTTTTAAGTTCTCATTTGTATACCTAAAGGATAAATCAAAGATACTCATGCTATAGATATCACTATAACGAAAGCATTACTCTTATTTGCAATACTAATTAAAATTCCACTCTGGCCCATATAAATTCAGCCTTTTTATCAAATTAATTATTGTCAAATCTTTACATAAAATTTAATATATGTGTGTGATAATAAAAGTATCTATCTTTAATGTAACATAATCAAGGTTAACAGAAAGTAAAAATTAGGTTCAGACTTTTTAATCCTGCAGGGTACATTTTTAGTGCCCTACAGAGAGAATTAGTCACACGACTCCCATTAACTTTAATGGAACCTGTATGGGCAAATTGTATGCTGAAATTCTTAGGAAGTTAAATGTCAGTAGAGTTTACTAGTTTAATTTTTCCTCTTTGGAGCTTTAGTTTTGATTACCTTTACTCTCTAATGGTCTAGAGGGAAGATATGTCAAGTAAAATGATTAACATAAATATTTTCTAAGTTTTATAAGCCTACCTTTTCTATACATTTGCCCAGAAGTTAGTAATCTGCAAACAATGCTTTATGAAGGATTTGAGATTTAATTAACAAGTATATTCAACTAAATATAGGGCACAGTTTTAAAATATGAATATAATAATGTTCTTTAAGTATAAATATTGTAGCATTCTTTACCCCTTAGTGCTTATTTAGTTTTCACATTTCTATTTATAATTATAATAGCAAAATCAGACTTTGAAAATATTTCATTATAATAAATCAAATGAAAATATCTTTGGAACCATATTTAAGTGTTTATATTTGAAGTGAAATGTGTACCTGGGATTCAGTATATTGGCATTACTAAAAGAAACACATGGGCAATTAAAAATGAAAACATACTATTTCTTTACCACTATCAGCAATACCTTCCCACGATTGTGACTTCAATCACCTATGTGGTGAAGGTATCTCTCAAGTCTTTTCTCTATCAAATAGATATAAACTTTTTTATATTGAAAATTTTCTAAAAATTCACTTTTTAAAAAAATTAACATAAAAATATTTTTAAAGACTCCCCAGTGTAAACTTAGAAGAATATTTCACTTCACTTTATTTGGGAATCTAAATAACCAAAAAGATAGACTTATCAAACAAAAATAACACATAGTTTAACCATGTATAAAAATCAGACATTAATGAGAACACTGATAAATAGCATAACTTTCATCTTGGAGAAATGCTTAAGAAATAAAAAGATTAGTCAATGCAACCTGTTACATAAATGTAGTTTCCTGTAAAAAAAAAAAAAAAAAAGTAATTAGTTGGTTATCCTCATTCACTGCTGGTGGGAATGTAAACTGATACAACCATTATAGAAAATAGTATGTTTTCCAAAAATCAAGAATAGTGTTATCACATGACCCTTCTAGGTATCTATCTGAAAATTTTGAAAACATTTATTTGCACCCCTATGTTCCTTGCAACACTTTTCACAGTGACCAAGACATGGAAACAGCTGAAATATTCTTCAAAAGATGATTGGATAAAGATAGTGTGGTACATATGTACAGTGGAGTACTATCCAGTCATAAGAAAAGGTGAAGTACTTTCACATGCAGCAATATGGATGAACCTTGAGATTAATATGCTAAATGAAATGTCAGGCACAAAAATCTAAGAAACATAGGATTTCACTCATATGTAAGATGTAAAACAAAAAGCAATAAGTGAACAAAGAAGAAAAATAAACATCTAACTTATAGGCACAGACAACATTATGGTGGCTACCAGAAGTAAGGTGGGTAGAGCAGTAGTAAAGGGTAAAGGTGATCAAATAAATGGTGAAGAAGATTTGACTTTGGGTAGTGGGCACACAGTGCAATATGCAGATCATGTACCATAGAATTGTACACTTGAAAACTACACAATATTATTAATCAATGTCACCCCAATACATTTAACAGAAAGAAAGAAGAAAAAACATTAGTTGGTTATCATATGAACCCTTGAAACATGCATACCATCAATGAATATTACTGCTGAAGGAAATGTGAGCCACCTGGTCTACTCCATCATGTTAAGGGTTAAGAAACTGAGTCTCCAAGAAACTACTTTAGTTGAATTGAGACCTCTTGACTCCTCATGCAATCATTGCACAATATTTTATTGAGCACTTACAATGTTTTTCACAATTTTATTAAATTAGTTAAAATGATAAACAAAACATATAAAATCCTTGCCATCTTGGATACAACATTATAGATGGGGAAATACAACAGATATGAAAATAAATAAAGAAACAAGACAATTTCAGATTGTGGCGCATACCCAATAATATTTGGTGTGATTTTCACCAACTAAGAATGCACTATTTGATATTATTTCTCCTCTCATCTTCTTTGATATCTCCTGTTCTCTCCTTGCAGTTAAAAGTAAAACCAGATATATCAGCAGATATACTTTTATTCATCTCACTGGTCAAGCTTCCTTAAAACACATCCACATATTCATGATACACATCATTATCTGCCACTCTTTGTTACATTCATATTATGTGTTTCTCATCTGCCTATCGTCATTGGAGTTTTTCAGTGTCTGGCTTGTAGATTTTGGTCTTTTGAGTCTCCATGTCATGGGAGACTGAAAACCTAAGTCCACATTGTAAAACAGCTTCAAAAAAGATACAAGGACAAGAATTCTCCCCAAGAGCTAACTGGTTGTCCTTCTGTAGTTATTTCTCATTCTGTGTGATTTTTCTGTGTAGAGAACAAAAGAGAGTTTGAAAGATGAGGTGAGATGTGAATCTGGCTGTTTGTTATTTTACAAAATTATACTGACTGTCTTGTCTTCAATGTCAGACTGTGAAACTGTTTTGTCTATCCAACAAAAAGGATGCTCAACAGTTTTGTCTTTATTTTTTCTTAATGCACAATTTATGTATAGCCCATTTATTAATTACCATGATGTTGTACCTAGAAATCTGCTCATAACAGAACAGAATATACAGAATGAAAATGAACATTTCATTAAGCAAATTATTTTTTTTATTTTAAAAAATCTTGCCCTAGTTAGTTCTTCCTAATAATGTTTGATAAAATCTAATCAAATTTATTCAGTTATTAATATAAACATTTATCAAATTCAACAAGAATTTCAACTGTGCCATGGTTACTGATAAATCTCAAGGGAGATAAAATATTTTTATAAGGACATATTCTACCTATAAGAGAAAGTATTTCAATAAAGCACCATTTCTGTGAGTTTCTTAAAAGCAAGTTTCCTTGTATGTATTTTCCTTGCCTAACATAATGGCACATTATAAGTAATGATAATAAAATCTATAATATCTAGTATTTATGAAATAATTTAATTTATATTTGTAAGGCAACAATGTTATGTTAGGGACAGTTACCATTTCATATTCTCAATTAAAAAATTAAATATTTTGCCCAATGTCATTCAGTTAATGACAGAAAGAGCTGGAACTTGACCTCAAGAATCAAACTATAGAACCCCACCTTTTTAACCATTAACTCTTCTGCTTTTCACAACTTGTTTAGAGTAGACATTTAAACAAAACAAAAATGCATTTAAATTAAATCGAAATACCGATAAATTTAGACTTTGTGATATAAGCCATTAAGAAGACTTAAAATTCTGGATAACTGTCTGGGGTAAAAAGTAAAATATTTAGTGCCTTGAACAATTCTATATATTCAACATATTCTAGGCCTTGTAGAAGTCTGAGGGGCTTTAACAATCATTCTAGTCCAATCTCCCTCCATTTTGAGATATGGACCCAATCACTTCAGGTTACTGAATGCCATACAACTTACTAATAGCAGATTTCCTAATTTCTAGGCAATAATATTCTAATTACATGCTACTGTTTTTATTTTTGTTTATGTATTTATTTGAAAACGGATTGCTAATACCTAGATTGTTATATTTTCTTTATGTAGTATGGCAGACAGGCTCTTATAGCATCCCCAATTTTTCCTACCTCCTGGCATCCATGACCTTGTGTGATCTCATTTCTTTGAGTGTAGATGAGACCTGAGATTTGCTTTTAATCAAAGCAATATGGCAAAGGAAGTGATAGGTATCTAATTACATGTATATGATGATGTGATGGCATCATATAAAATCATAATTCCCATTTGGCAGGAGTCTCTCTCATTCTTGCTGGCTTTGACGAAGCAGCAGTCATGCTGGAAGGCCACATGGTGAGAAAGTCAGGGCAGCCCTTTCAAACTAGGTGGAGGGGCAGGCAAGGAGCAACCTTGCGTGGATGGCAATAAAGTGCATAGACTTCCAGCTGACAGCTTGCAAGAAAATGAGACCATCAATCCTACATCCACAAGGAAATTAATTATGGCAGTAACCTTAGATAATGTGTAAATGGTTTCTTCCCCAGTTGAGTATTCTGATAGGAGCTGGACCTTGAATAATGCCTTGACTGCAGCCCTTCAAAGGATAGAGCTAAAAGGTGCTGAGATTCCTGATGTACAGACATTATTAGCGAAAGTCTGTTCTTTTTAGCTACTACTCTTATTTCTCATACAATAGAAAACTACTTGTAGCTATCCTTATTATGAATGAAAAATAATAAAATTTGAAGAAAGTTAAAAGTTCAAAATTTAAATATTAATTGTGGATTATTGATAACACATGAAAGAGTTCTAAAATTATTGCTGGAGGTTATGAATTATGTATAAATTCGGAAGTTCTCAATCTTTCTGTAAGTTATATATACTATATTAGGTGAAAACACAGGAAAACTATGATAATTTAAGATAATTTTAGAAAGTCCAAAGAAACAAAATGCTACCAAACTTTCATGTTTGTTTGTTTATTTATGTATTTATTTTGTTTATTCACATTTAAAATTGAAAGTCTACATTTAGGTTTCTTTATCCATTCCAGAATGCAATATTATATTTTTTCTTAATCTATTTAGAGGTAAGCATAAAAGTGAACAGGAAAAGGGATAATTTTTTTCTTTAATTTTGGAACATAAAAGCAATTGCACAAGCTGAGAACATTATTTTATTCTTACAAACAGTAGCCTAAAAGAAGACCTGAAACAACGTGTTTCAGAGGTAACACTAGGGCATCAGTTAAAATAGGAAAGATTTTCACTGGACACCCTCCTGGCTTTTACCAACTTTTATTGGCTGGAGTGTGGGGAGTTTGGAACTCTTTTTAGAACTGCATGTTTTTCACATTCAGGATGACTGCATGCATATAAGTGTATAGATAACTGCTATGCCTGGTGCCCAGGATATGAGCTGTGTAAAATTACTGTAGGAAGTTGTAAATGATGTATGAAATGAGAAATATTTGCCCACTGGCAGTACATAGATAGAACAGAGATAGTGACTTGCAATCTCTTCTCTGTCATTTGTCATAGCATTCATAAGGCAGAACATATCAATAAACCTGAGTGTCAAACATGTATAGTATACAATATGTTTTATTTTTCCTTTTTATGGCCCCTCCTCTTTCTTAAAAACCAGTTCACAAATTTTTGTGTCAAAGGTAAAAGTGAAGCAAGTCTATTAACGATTTCAGTTACCCAACTCAACATGAAATGCAGAAATTCTAAATAGCACTATGTAGATGTGCCTTTAGACTCACAGTACCTAGTACTGCTGAGTTTCTAGACTTGCCATCCAAAGTAAACCTTTTTGAGGACATATATTAAAGCTGTATGTACAATCTTAACATGTGAGGGTAGGACTTACATTTTCATCTTGTTTGAAAGATTTCAGATTTCCCCTGTCATTGACAGGCAGAAGCAAATAGAAGTAGCAGTTTTTTCCCCAAAATTTGTTTCAATAGAAAACTTATGTGGCTGACTTTTCTCAACCCTTCTGACCAATCCCCAAATCAACTATTTGATCACCAAACAATTGTAGTAATTAAATGAATGCATATTTATTGTCATCTTGTCACAAAATAGCCTAGTCCCATAAAAATAATTCTGAAAACAAACAAAAAGAAACCTTCACAAGTTGGCATATACTTTTAGGTTACAGAATTTAAGTTTAGAAATTAAAATAAACAGAACAAATGAACTAAGATTGTACCTGTACACAAAAGTAAGCCCTAACTGGTGTGGCCCAGTGGGTTGTGCACCCTCCTGTAAACCAAGTCTCCAATTCAACTTCTGTCAGGGTACATGCCTGGACTGCGGACCAGATCTCTGGTTGGGGCGTGGGGAGGCAACTGATTGATGTTTCTTTCTCACGTAGATGTTTCTCTCCATCTTTTTCTCTAAAAATAAATAAATAAAATCTTAAAAAAAAAGTAAGACCAACAGGATCAAGTAGGTCCAAAAAAGCACATGAAAGAGTAAGCCTGTATTTTTTTGGTCATCAGAACTTGGCAGCTTAATGATGTAAAGCTCAAAATATAAGACGTGATGTTTTCAAAGACTTGAACTTCATTTTTTCATGTACACAGAAGGAAATTGAAATATTTGTTCATTGCATCTTTCTCAAATATGAATGTGTTTCTTTACATGCCAGTTTTGATTCTGTTTAAAAAATACAACAACAAAGAATATGCTCTGGCATTTGACATTTTTTACAGCATGCCATTGATAATTCTTTCTGAAAATTGTAAAACAAATATTTCCTTAGAGTTCATCCCTTCTTGGAATCTCAACTGATTTTTCTTTTGCTTGATGAAGTTAGAAGTGAAATATCTGATTTGATTTCCCATCAGTAGACCACACAGATAAATGTATTTCATTATGTATGTGAGTCACATAGAAATGATGATATCATTTTGTCACTTTGAATAGAGTCAGGAAAAGCATAAGGCAAAGCAGTATCTTCCTTTGGTTTGTTTTCTAAGTATAAAATGTAAATGTTGTCTCATTACAACAAACACATAAACAATAGAAATCAATTAAAATTCTGCAATTTTGAAAAAACTTTCAAATGTTCACCCAATATTTAGATTATATTTAGAATCTATACATTTTGATCACCACCTTTAAGGTAAATATTCAAAGAGACTTCTGTTTGTTTGTTTCATGTTCTCTTTCTCTTCCTACTATTGCCCTTGTCCCATTTTTGTTGGTGGGATTTTGGCGTTAATGTGCTACTACCCACTCAGGGTCTTGTCCTTCATTTCCTTGACCCAGTTCATTTCTCTCATTAGCTTATAGGAAATTTCCCTGTTGCTTTCTTCTCCTTTTTAAGTAACTGTATGTATTGAACAGGGACTAGCATATTAGCAACTGACTGCTCTGTAATATCTCTATCATGGTATTTTCATTTTTCATTTGTGATCAAACACACAAAAGCTGGGGAAATTCTGAGAGTACCAGCTGGATGGACAATTAAGGAACCACTTGCTTATGTCCATGCGTCAGATCATTATTCTTGACATCCATACGGAGAGGCTGTCAAACAGAGCCAGAAAGCATGTACTTTGTTTCCCAGGACAAATGAAACATCCACACTCCACCCACCCCCAACAGCCATCATAACAACACTGGGATTAATATACATCATAAAAAAAGGGAAAAGTCTATGAGGCAAGGCAAACAGAGTGCACTTCTGATGTTGATCAGATCCTCTGGATTAAACCAACCAATAAAATGACTCTAATATGATTGAATGTGCTCCTAAGTAGAAGAAATTATTGAAAACTTATTGTAGGAGTTGTATCTTCAAATTATACATTTGTTATTTTCCTTCATGGATATATAAGCATGTCAAAATCCACATAGGACTTCATGCCATTTATCACACATTCACATGGAGCTCTAGATCAGAGATCTCCCCTCTTAGGAAATCCTCACATGGCCTGCAGTTGACTCAATCCAGTTGAAATAGGTAAACCCACAGAGTGAGGATGACACTCAAGTATTTAAATCACAATGCACCATAGTTGTCCTTTAACCAAAAATTTCATCAACAATAATTGCCTCTTAGGGAAAATTTTGCTGGTTACCTTTTGTGAATCAGAGGGACAGAAAGCATCAATCAGGTTCTTTCGCTGGTTCACAGAATATTTCCGTCCTCCCCCATCGCATACCTCGGGTTTTCTCCCAGTAGTTGTACTTTTGCTAATCATTTCCCCTGATGCCTCTCTGGAAATATTTATTTAGCTGATATCTAAACTTGACACCAGTGTTAGTTTGCATCAAAAGAGTTACATTTGATAAAGGTAACAATTTTAACATGTACCTTACATACAACTATAAATAGGGGTTACCCCACACTTCCTTTTAAATAAGATACTTTCATGTTGAGGAATTACACTTTTGTTAAATTTAGTTATATGTGATTTTTATAATTGGAAAAGCAGAATCTTCATTAGATGCATTGATTCGTAAAAAGTAGCATTTATTTTTGTAAATACTGTCCCATTCAGCAGAATATAATCAGAAATTCCATGGTAGGTAATTTTGTTATCCATGTTTTTGCTTAATCTTCATACTTAGATAGAGATAATGCAACTGTATTCATGGACACGTTAATTTAACCAATTTTATTAAAAAGCACGAAGCCTGTCACTTCTATGTATTGAGAATGTTGTCAACTTAGTTTTCTAAAATGGTCACATCTGCCATGAAGACGTTTTAAATACTTCCCCATACTTGATAAGTACTTATATCATGGACCTATATACAGTGAATCATGTAATAATTAAATATGAAATAGGTATTTTGGCCACTGTAAAAAAAAGAATTTAAAAAATGTTTCTGTCCACAAAATGGCAGGTAACTTAATCTTTTAAACTAAGAGTATTCAGATCTCCTTTATGACCGCTAAATTCTCTGTGTCCTTCGGGTGAATTTCTCTGAGTAATGTTCAACATTTGTATAATTTTTTGCCTTTTTTTTAACAGTGTTCAAGAAAAAATATCTTAGTGCCTATCAGCAGCAATTAGTTGCATAGATTTTTGTTAAATATAAGCTGCCTTCTCTAAAATGCTGAGCTATTTAACTTACACTTTACAACACAGACATTTACATATTTGAGTACTGCACCAAGACCGTGAAAAACTGAATTTATTGTTATAGGTAAATCATCTGTTTGAAGTTTGTATTGAAAATATAATTTGCCTTATATGTTAAATTCTGATAGTCTTTTGATAACACTACGAAAAATAAATATCATGAAAGGAAGCAAATTAAATTAGTAACTTTAAAAAATTACCACTGAAGCACAATTTTTATTTAAATAATGAAATAAAATGAAATTGTATTATAATTAGAATAAAAACTCTAAAACCACCTGCTTAAAATATGTTTGCTATTTTGGACAATATGTTGTTAAATGCTTGTTAAATCTGAATTACCCATGGAGTCTTGTGTAGTCAGAATTCATTTTTATGTGAAATTTAGTATTTAATTACTTAATTTCATATATAGCATTTAGATACTTAATATTCAATGCATCATAAGCACTCAACAAATGCTGAGTAAATAGTATTGTTCTCAATTATGAAAGAACCATTTGCTATTCCCCCATTTCTATTAAAGTCTTGTCCTTTCTCATAAACCAACTCAAATGCCACAACCTTCAGAAAACTCGTCTCAGATCAAAGTGATCACTAATCTTTGATAGAACATCTCTTAAATATCCCCTTGACTTATTCCCAGTTCTGTCTCTGTATTTCTTTTTTTTTTAATAAAATCTTTGATTTTTAATCTTTTTAAAAAACATTTTATTAATTATTTCAGAGAGAGGGGCAGGGAGGAAGGGAGAAAGGGAAATAATTTATGGTTGTCTTTCACCTGCCTCCAGCTACAGATCTGGCTGGAGACCTGGTTATGTGCCCTGGCTGGGAATCGAACAAGAGAACTTTGGGTTCTCAGGTTGGCACCTATCCAGAGTCACCAGTCAGGGCTTGTATTTTCATAATATATAAAATGCATTTTATCCCTTCTCCATTTTTGCTGATAAAGTGATATGAGGTCAAGTTCTCCTACATATTTATCTTTGTATAACCCACAGCAAGGAGCAATAAAAGGCCTGGCATATCACCAGGATTCTGTATATACTGTGAAATCAGCCAGTTAGACTTTAATATTTATTTGATCAACTACACAGGCAGAAACAGGTGAATTAAATAGACTTTAACCTCCCTTTTATGAATAGATACAAAATAATTTAGTTAGCAAAACCTTTATTTTACCGATTAAGAAAACTCTTCATTTTGGAACCATCCTAGAAAGCTCAGCTATCTCAGCTTGTATTTTGCAACAACATGAGTACTTACTTACCTTATATGAGCGCTGCACCAAGTACATTCCCACCAAATGAAAAACAAAATTTAGGTTCTGGACATTATTATGTTTCCATTCTTGCCTCCACCGGGTTTATCTATCTCTCTTGGTAGAAGAAGGAGTCAGAAAATTCTGATAAATAAATCATTGGTTTTTATAATTATTTATTATTCAATTTTTCTAAATTAATTTATACATTTAATGTAATTCTCAATTTTAAGTAACCCCAAGTGCATTTTTCCCCTTGGAGCTAGCAGAAAAATTGGTAGTAAAATTAATCTAACAAAGTGAAGTGGCAAGAATATATAATAACACATAAACTATTACAGTTCATTAAGATTAAAGCAAAACTAATTAAAATAGTGTGCATTTTACATAATTGTATGAACTTTTAGACAAACATATAAACTGAACAATGAAATAATAAATTTAAGAATAACACTATATGAACATATTTATACTTAAATATCCCATATATCCATATGTTTTTATCTATGAATATAAATATATAACTAAAGAAAGCATCATAAAAATATAAACAAATGGTGTTGGGAGCTTTAATCAGGATTTGAAAAAATACAGACCACTACAAGTCATAATACCCTATAAATGTTAATTTTTAATGTTTAATTGAAAATTATAGGAAGGTAGTTAAACAATTGTAAAACTACTAAATGTAATTTAATACTTACAGCACTCTGGCTGGCTAAACTCTTCTATAATTTGAAATTACACAGTCACCAAGGAGAATATTTATAAATTTGGACATTTAAAAAGGATGGAGAGCAAACAATTAAATTAGAAGAATGCAGCCAAAGAGAATGTTTGCCACAAATGTTAATGTTATATAAAGAAGTCTTATAAAGGGAAGGAAATAACTGAGAAATGTAGACAAAGGACATTATATGTAATCCAGACAAAAGGAAACTTTTAGAAACTGGAAATCAAACAGGTAAACAATCACAGTATCTTCCAGTCAAAGAAGTGCAAATTAAAGGGGAATGAGGTGTTTTTACATATTAAGTCAGGCAATATTTTTCTTTTATTTTAATCAATGCTTGTATTTTTGACATCCTTGATGTCTGTTTAAATTGATAAAAATCATCCAGAGGGGAAAACAACTAGAAATACCTTTTTAAACTATAAAAAAAAAAAAAAAAACCTTTTGATCCCATAACTGAATTTCTTGAAACTTTAAACATGCTGTATCGATATTCTCTGATTTTAAAATTAGGCGTGACCTTTAGTGAAAAACTTTATAAAGCAAAGAAGAAGAAGAAAAAAAAAATGATTACTACTCGTCCATAGTCTCACATACAGAGTTAACTACAGATAAAATTTTGATAAAATTGTCTTGATGTTTCCATATGTGTACAAAATTTTATGTTATTGAGATCATAAAATATAAATGTGTATATAATATAGTTTTTAGTCCTGGCTGGTGACACAATAGATAAGCAAACCCAAAGGTCGCTGGTTCGATTCCCAGCCAGGGCATATAACCAGGTTGCAAGTTAGGTCTCCAGCCAGGTCTGTAGCTGGAGGCAGGTGAAAGGCAACCATATATTGATATCTCTCTCCCTCTCATCCTCTGTCCCTTCCCCTCTATCTAAAAGTAATAAAGTATTTTAAAAAATTTAATACAGTTTTTTCTTTACTTTTTGGAAGAATCATTTTAATGTTAGATAATCCTTGATGCTATATTTATGCCATGATTTATTTCACCACTTTTTTATTATTGGACATTGAGGCAATGTTCTGATTTCTACTGTTTAAAGAATAATGTTATCTATAGTAGCAAAGGTTCAAAACAATCTAAAACTTTGATAATATGAAGGTGAAAATGGAATATATCTTGCTATAAAATTTAATAGCTACTCTGCAGTATCATGGACATATGCTTATGATACAACATCTATCCATCAAATTGCAATTCAGAGTTCAACTCTTCTAAGAAAGTGCCTTGTACATTATACTGCACCAGTATTAAATGTTCACCTCCTATCCCATGTAATGGATAGGAATTCCAAGTTTGCTCATGCTCTGTGCCTTTATTTAGACAGTGGCTCCTTTTCAGGCACCCAGTTGGCACCAAGGAAATGTTAATTATATGATTGACTGAGTATATCTACTAATAAAAAGACTAAGGAAGATTAACAAGCCTTGTTTGTGTTCTTCATCCCTTTCTCTTACAGTGAGTGATTTTCCTTCTGTAGACATACTTTAATCTTGGGCTTTTGGGTTAGGAACACTTAATTTTTCTAAAGATTTGGAAAGTATTCCACCTTAGTTCTATCATGAGTTTACATTTAGAAAGCAACAATTCAGTGTGAGGAAATCAGCACTACACATTTATTCGGTTCTTACACATCTTGGAGTACAGACTATCAGAGTTTAGCAAAAGAGCCAGATTTTTCATCAGATAGCACCTTTGAGAGTAGATGATAGTCATATATGCTTTTAACATGCATACCAAATTAGAATAGAAAATAATGCATAATCCTCTTGAAAACAAAGAGAGTTTACTAAATACAGGTACAGACAATAAAAATGTGGTTTAATTTCAACAATAGTAATCAAATTTTTTTGAGTTCAGCAGTTAGAAAGTCCTAAATAATGACATACAAGATGAAGTTACGTGGGAAGTCTAAATTTGTTTTTCATCTATTTCATTTGATTCATGAGTGAAATGTAGAAGGTTTAGAAGTACTTACTCTCTCTTCTTCAGTCTGTTTTGTCCAAGTGTCCAGCGGGCCACATTTCTGCTGCCCACTGCATCCTGCACATCCTGGCTCATCTGGACTACACATCCAGTCCATCAAATCCCTTGTGCTCTGTTTATAACTGTCAAATGAAGGGGCACCTTGCAGTCCACACAAGGACGCAAGTCACCCAAGTCAAGGAGAAGAAAGGGATGGAATACTTGTTATTACTGCTGATGTTAAAAGGAAAGACTTTCATCTTTCTTTTCCTAAAATTGTATGTGTCACTGCCCTGCTGACTTTAAAAGCAGAAAACTTAAAAATGAAAGAATGCAAACAATTGCTTCTTTTGTTGAAGAGATTTTGCTATTTATAACTGAGTCTTTGTTCACATGATTGTGTTACATAAGCCTTGCATTTCTCTTCCTTTGGACTAGGCAATGAGAGCTGAAATCAAAGAGGATTTTTTGTTGTTCTGTTTTTTTCAGTTTGTGATCTCACATACACACATGTACACACACATACATACATACACAGGAGTGGGGCACAGAGCTTTTAAAATTTTGAAATAAGCATGGCATTAACAATAGTCCACAATAGAAATGAATGCCTGTCTTTACATACTCAAATTAGTTTCATGGAATTAATATTTTCTCAACTGCTCTTAGATCCTACTTTTGGTAATTAAATAACCATTGGACTGTAAGTTGTTTAAATATAGAAACAGTACCATTGTAGCCACAGAACAGTTAAAAAATGTGAATACCATGCCAGCTGTGAAAATAAAACCTTACTTATTTTAAACTTTATTTATAGATTATTTCTACCACTTAAAATTATTATTTTATTGTTTATGTACACAATAAGTTTATTAACCATAATATTCTAAATATCTCTGTTTTGAAATTTTTTTCTCTCATACTTGAATCTACTATGATTCTTAAAAGGATCCTCAAATTGAAATCGTTTTTTATTTGAAATACCATTCATTAGTGTAACAGACCAAAACCAGAACTTTTCAAAAATCAAGTTAATATTACTTAGAGCCACCAGAAGATCCTAGAAACTAATAATACTAGTAGATAGTGTTTACTGAATACTTCAACAATACCAAGTCCTGTGCTATTTCACAGAATATTTAAAAAACTGAACAGTTTCTTCCCAGACAAGATAAAGCTAAAGGATTTCATCATCACCAAGCCATTATTATATGATATGTTAAAGGGACTTATTTAAGAAAAAGAAGATCAAAACTATGAGCATTAAAATGACAATAAACTCACAACTATCAACAACAGAACCTAAAATATAAAAATAAACTAAACAAGCAACCAGAATAGGAACAGAATCATAGATATGCAGATCATATGGAGGGTTACTGGTGAAGAATAGGAAAAATGGTGGAAGGATCAAGAAACATAATTGGTAGGAACAAAATAGATGGGGGATGTTAAGAACAGTATAGGAAAGAGTGAAGCCAAGGAACTTACATACACAACACATGAACATGAACAAAATGGGGAGGGATTGCTGGAGCGAAGGGACCTACCAGGCTAGGGGCAAGGGGGTGGGAGCCAAAGGAAAAAATGGGATAACTATAACATCATAATCAATAAAATATACTTTAAAAACACTTAAGGTATGTCCTCCTGTTATTATGATGCCCTCTTTATAGAAGAGGAAATTAGGTCTAATGTCATGCCATACACCATATTAACTGAGGCTAGAATTCTAATCCTCTTTTCACTGATTCCACTCTTATGTACATGGCTCTGTTGTTTGCTTAATAATAGTTGTATACCTTTCTGACATTCTCCATCTTTACCATTAGAAGGGTGGGCCAGCAAACTGCTTCTGCCTATATCCTTGTTTTCATGGCAGTCTAGGTAAACAATAAGAAAGTTATTTATTTGGCCCCTTAATTTTAATAAAAGCAAATATCTATTTATTTGGTTAACATTTATTGAGCACCTACAATTGTAAAGAATTGTCTACACAGAAGTGAATTTCATAAATTTTTAAAGTACATTTTATTGATTATGATGTTACAGTTGTCCCAATTTCTTTTCCCTTTGCTCCCTTCCACCCAGAATCCCCTTCCCTACTGCAACCCCACCCCTCTTAGTTCATAACCATGAGTCATGCATATAAGTTACATTTCCTATATTATCCTTATGATACCCTTTTCTATATTATTCTTAACTTCCCCCTCTCTATCTTGTACCCACCAACTATGTTTCCTAAACCTTGCAGCATTTCCCCATTTGTCCCTCGTCTCCCTTCCAGCTGATAATACTCCCAATGATCTCCATACCTATGATTCTGATCCTTTTCTAGTTGTTTGCTTAGTATGCTTTTGTTTTCTTTTTTTTTTAAGATTCTTTTGTTGATAGTTGTGAGTTTGTTAGTTTGTTGTCTTTTTAATGTTATAATTTTGATCCTCTTTTTCTTAAGTAAGTCCCTTTAACACTTCATATAATAAATGGCTTGGTGATGATGAACTCCTTTAGCTTTACCTTGTCTAGGAAGTACTTTATCTGCCCTTTCATTCTAAATGATAGCTCGCTGGATAAAGTATTCTTGGTTGTAGGTCTTTTCTTTCGATCACTTTGGATACTTCTTGCCAGAACTTTCTGACCTGCAAAATCTCTTTTGAGAAATCAGATGATGATCTTAAACAAACCCCTTTATAGTTAATTCTCTTTTTTTCTCTTGTTGCTTTTAAGATTCTCTCTTTATCTTTTACTTTTGTCATTTTAATTATGATGTGTCTTGGTGTGATTCTTCTTAGGTTTAGCTTGTTTGGGACTCTGTGCCTCCTGGACTTCTATGTCTATTTCCTTCACCAAATTAGGGCAGTTTTCCTTCATTATTTTTTCTCCTAAATTTTCAACCTTTTGCTCTTCCTCTTCTCCTTCTGGCACCACTATAATATGGATATTGGCACATTTAAAATTGTCCCAGATGTTCCTACTCCTCTCCTCATTTCTTTAAAGATTTTATTTATTATTTTTGAAGAGAGGGAAAGAGAGAGAGGCAGAGAAGGAGAGAAACATCAGTGTATGGTTGACTTTCACTTGCTTCCAGCTACAGACCTGGCTGGAGACCTGGCTTGCAACCTGGTTATGTGCCCTGGCTGGAAATCGAACCAGGGACCTTTGGGTTTGTAGGCCAGTGCCTATCCACCGAGCCACTAACTAGGGCTCTCCTCATTTTTTTTTTTTCTTTAGTTTATTTTAAACTCTATTTTTATTATGCTAATATATATATAACATAACATTTACCATTGTTGCCTTTTTTTAAAATTTTATTGTTGTTGTATTACATCCATCCCCTTTTTGCTCCCCTCTGTCCCCCTCCCCACCCACCCATTCCCCACAAAGTCAATCCCACCTGTTGTCCATGTCCATGGTTCCTTTATACTAGGTTCTTGTCTAAGCTGCTCCCCTTCTTTGCCTCTGCCTCCCCCCTTCCCCCAACCCCATTCCCCCTGACCACTGAAGGCCTGTTCCTTGTATTCATATACTTGGTTCTGTTTTGCTTGTTGTTAGTTTTGCTCATTATTGTCCCGTAATGGGTGAGATCACATGATACCTGTCCTTCACTGACTGGCTTATTTCACTAAGCATAATACTCTCCAGTTCCATCCATGTTGTTGCAAAGGGTACAAGTTCCTTCTTTCTTTCTGCTATATAGAATTCCATTGTGTAAATGTA
>PVIW01011332.1:0-38217 GCA_004026585.1 Noctilio leporinus
CTTTCTTTCTTAGTTGTGTCTTGCCCTGGTTTTGGGATTAGAATAATATTGGCCTCATAGAATGAGTTTGGGAGTCTTCCCTCTTCCTGAATTTTTTGGTATAGTTTGAGGAGGATAGGAGTTAGTTCTTCTTTAAATGTTTGGTAAAATTCACCTGTGTAGCCATCTAATAAAACTATTTTTAAGTAATAAAGATAAATATAGATATATTCATAGAAACAAAAAGTAAGAGTGTTTACAACCAACAGGAGTTTATAGTGAGAGATTTCTAAAGGAAAGAAGAAAATGAAACCAGAAAAGAAGGTTGACAGACACAGTACTGTGTATTCACTATCCTATTTTGGTGGTGAGATGACCATAGTCTGCTGGAGGTCATGCCACAGGGTCTAGTGAGTGGGAGGGCTATGTGGAGCTGTTGGCCCATGTAATCCCAGAGTAGCATCACAATCTGATGTGGTCTTCATCGCTTGGGACCCCGACTGATCTTAAAAAGAGATGCTTTCACTTACATTCATTTGACATTTGATGTGTGTGAGAAATAAGTATTTGATGGTGAACCCTCTGAGATTTCCGGATCAATTTGTTGCCTCAGCATAATCTGCTTATTCTGATTAATATTAAAAAAGCCCAAACTGAGAAAATGATGGGCAAAATTATTAGTAAACATGTAGGGGAGTCTGAACAAACATATTTAAAAACATTTTAAGGCCTTGGCTGGCGGATCAGTGGATTAGCATTGGCCTGTGAACCCAAAAGTCACTGGTTCAATTCCCAGCCAAGGCACATAACCGGGCTGTAAGCCAGGTCTCCAGCCAAGTCCATAGCTGGAGGCAGGTGAAAGGCAACCAAACATGGATATTTCTCTCTCTTTCTTCCTCCCTCCCTTCCCTTCTCTCTAAAAATAATGAATAACATCTTTATTATAAATTTAATTGTTTAATATATAAAGTTAAAAAATACCCAAAATGCATTGCCTGTTTTTCCTGGCACAGAGCTAGACTACATTTTTCTGCTCCATCATTGGTGGCCACCTGAACTTTTCCTCCTGTGGCTACTCAGAATGGAGACAATCTGCAAACTGACATAAGGACCCATATTTTTATTTTTATTTTTACTTTTTATATTATTTTTAAAAAGAGTTTATTCATTATTTCTAGAGAGAAGGACAGGGAGAGGGGCAGAGAGGGAGAGAAACATCAATGTATGGTTGGTTGCCTTTCACCTGCCTCCAGCTACAGACCTGGCTGGAGACCTGATTTGCAACCTGGTTATGTGCCCTGGTTGGGGAATTGAACCAGTGACGTTTGGGTTCGCAGGCTTATCCACTGTGCCACCAGGACTCACATTTTTAAAATGGTGGAGCCACCAGCTGGAAGCAGCCTGAATCCTGAGACACTGATTGAAGTGATTACCAATACTTTTTCTGAACTTCTACCTGAGTTAGAAATACACTTTTGTTACATTAATTCATTGAGATTTTGGTGATTTACCAAATAAAGCAGTTAAAGAATATCCAATCATTTAAAAAAGTTCAGGTCACTTACAAAACTGACCACATTCCAGTCAATAAAGGAAGCCACAAAGGATGACAGAAAAAGAAGTGTCAGAATATTTTGTCTGACAAAAGCACAATTAATTGGAAATCAATAAAAATGTCAATTAAAACAAGGTATCTATGAAATATAATATTAAACCTATAAATGACTCGGATCAAAGAATAGATATTGTGAAAAATTTAGACATTCAGGTCTAAAAGATAATGTAATCATAACGTGTTAAAACTTGTGCAATGTGGCTAAAGAAGAAGCTAGTGAAATTTTACAATTTTAATTGTTCATATTTAAAAAGAAGGATAAAAATTAAAAAGCTAAGGATCTAATTTAAGGTTTAAAAAGGAACAGTAAGATAAATCCAAATACAGTAGAAACATAAAATAATAACACAAATAAGTTGAAATAGAAAACCAAATTTAAAGAAAACTATTATCATCATTCTTCTTACAAGAAAAGAATCAGAGGCATAGAAAAGTTTAATAACAAAATCAAAACCAAGGGAATACTTTAAAAACCAATAGATGAAACTTTAGTGAAGTTAATCAAGAAAAAATGATAGAAATGCAGTAAATGAAAATAAGAATGAAAAATGGCTCAGAACTACAACTACAATAGTAATTCAAAAGTCATCCTTAGTGAAAATCAGCAGAAAAAACACATGGTTTTCACTTTGGTATTTGGTCCAACTTCAAGCTCAGCAATTTGGAAGATGAAGAGCCTATTCCTATTTCAACATTGTATCTGACATCCCTGAAATTCTGCATTATCTATGCTATGTGAGCACATAATTTTCTATCATAAGTAATCTCTGTAACTATGTTAATAAGAACAAGGTATACTATTTGCATTTATTGTTAATATCCACACATTCACTTTAAAATATATGTAACCATTTTAAATCTAACTTAAAAGAAACAAATCTTTTTCTGAGTTTTATATGGTGAACCTTATGTCAGTCAACTGATGTATAAGAATCATTGAAAGAACAAAATACTGCAATAATAATGCATATGGGCACTTACTTTTATGAACAAAATGCTTATCCAGAAGAAAAGTGACAAAACGTTAAGATACAGTATGTTGGCCATAATTTTATTAAGAAAATTTTATCCACAAATAAGCACATATTTTATAATAGTAGATAAGAAAGATAACATGTCTTCTCTGTTTTAAATTGCAACCAACTGGTCATGGGTGTGTTGTGAAATCAGTCAATTCTTAGGTTAGAAAAGATGCTGAGAATGAAGACCAATTTGGATGGAAGTTGCGAACTATGAAACTACATGATTCATATACATAGACAATATATGTTCTCATATTAGCATGTAAATTACATGAGATTTCTTTCAACTAAATTGTGGAAATATACATTTCCAGTTATGAAGGCCCCCAAACTGGGGATACTTGGGAAAAGGAATGAATGATATAGTAAACTTTATTATTGAAATGTGAACATACCTAACCTCTACCTCAACAGACTCTGAAATAGTTCAGGGGTTAGTTGAGGACCACATGGGAAGTCAACCACAAGTTCAAAAATAACTAGAATACTATTCTACAAAATTATTTAAATCCTAGAGATTTTTATTTTTTACCTCACTTTAGTAGACATAATACTTTCTACTCTGGGGACCAGCTGAGCACTACAAATGCCATTATTTCTGAAGGCTTCAACTTGTAAAACACATGTAGAGGAATAACAAGGTATTGAAAGAAGTAAGACCTGTGCACAGCTTAAATGAATGAATGAATGAATGAATAAATAAATAAATCTACTATTTAAGATGGAAAACTCCAAAAAGAATAAGTTGTAGTTCCAATAGCTTAAAATAAAGTTGAGTTGTATTATTGGAGTGGGGACGATCTGACTTAAAAACCAAATTCCTTTTTTACTATGGGTTTGGCACTCTCTCTAGGATAACTTTCACAAAAGTGAGTTCTGCAATACACCATTTCTGTGATATATTTCACAAAAATAGCATTCCAGAGTAAAATAAGTATTAAAGAAGAAAAAAAAAAACTGCTTAATATTGCTACAATATATCTAAAATACTATCATTTAACATGTAATAATTATGTAAGCTATTGGCATATTTAAAATTTTTTTGTATTAACTCTTCAAAATCCAGTATGTGCTTTAAATATGTGTAAAAATATGTATGAGTGTAAATGTATTTTTGCATGTGTTTGGTAAATTGTCTGGATGTGAAAGGGAAGGAAAAAAGTACACATTGGTGGTTACAGAATAGACAGGGGATGTTAAGAAGAACAAAGGAAATAGAGAAGCCAAAGAACTTGCATTCATGACTCATGGACATGGACTAAGGGAGGCATTGCTGGAGGGAATGGGGTACTAGGTGGAGGGGGGCAAAGAGGGGAAAATTGGGACAGCTATAATAGCAAAATAAATAAAATATATTAATAAAAAAGAAAAATTTATCATTTTTCAGCTCTCAACTATTTTTTTTAATACAAAACAAAATAAAAGTTTATATAATGCAATAATTTTAATTTGGATAGAATTATTTAATGGACTAACTGTGACAGCCATACTATAGAGTGACCCCCAATGAATCGCCACACATACAATTCCTTCTTCAAGTGCAGTGGAAACTGTCTCTTGTTTTTACCCTGAATGGTAAAACAGAGGTGATAAGATGCCACCCTTTTGATAAGGCTACATTTTATGCCAAAGGTGACGGTATGATAGTGAACTGATTGTGAGACTTACTGTTTTGTGAGACTATTTAAGAGATTAACAAGAGGTAGTCTTTTGAATGTCTTGCAAAGACAAACCTCTAAGTTGTGAAAAGCACCACATGACAAGGTAGGTGAGGTGATTCTTGAGGAACTGTTTCTGTTCACAGCTAGAGAATTTATTGACCTTTCAGAATCTGAAATTGCCCCAACATAGCATGGATATTTAGCTGTGTGATTTACTAGGTGTGTGACTGGTATTTTTTCAAGTCTTCTGAGAGTTAACGCCTGCAATAATATAATAACAATAATGTTAGTTACATTGCAGGGTTTTTATGAGGAATGGACATAATGTATGTAAAATGCCAGGTACATTGTAGGTTCTCAATTATGATTATTGTCAGACATAAGAAGTGTCAGTGGTCACTGACCTATCTGAGCTTCTGTGTTTCATCTGATAATAGCACCTGCCAGATCCCTGAAAAAAATTAAGTAAGGTAAGGGCAAGGAAAATCCTTGCCTGGCACATAGTAAGTGCTCATTAAGATTGGCCATCCAAATACTAATGCTGTGTTTTTCTCTATACATATACATATACATATACATATATTCATATACACATATATGTATGCATGGGGGGAGAGAGAGAGAGAGAGAGAGAGAGAGAGAGAGAATGCCAATATGTTAATACTAAAACAAGATCATTTGATGAACTTTTCTAAACATTAAAGTTGAGGAAAAGAATTAGGACTTATTACCAGTTCTGAAACAATGTTTTATTCTGAACAAAAATATTTTTCAAGATGTTTCAGAGAAGAGTCTATTTCTCTCATAAACTGTCATTACCATTTCTCTTTCAGAAAATGAAACCATTATTTCCGGGAAGGAAGTGGATGCTAATACACATCTTCCACTGCACATCTTACATCTTTCCGCTTTCTGCAATTTCATCTCTTACTCCTCACTCTCAGGATTCAGATCCATTCTTTGTATAATTATATGTTCTTCAAGAGAAATTGATGAGACTGTGAATACTCTGAAACAGTATCTTGTTTCCTCACATAAAACAGTATTTCCTGTTTCTACAGATGATTTGAAAGGCTGGAACATTCAGTACCAATCACTCCTCACTCACACAGAATGTGCAGTCCTACTGCCCAGAGCTCATTGATTCTCATCTGTGACCTGAAAGAACAAATACATAGTGCCAGGTTCTAAGATTTTAGATATAGATGAGCTTTCTAGTTCTATTTTATCTATGAAGAGCACTTGGCAAATTTAAAGTACCTTTACAGAATTATATCCCTTGACCCTCTCAGGCACCATAGATATTATTACCTCTGTGCTATAGCCATACACAGACACACACACACACACACACACACACACACACACATAAGAAGGTCTGTCCTGAAAGTATCTCCTGTACAAACTATTTTTATTATACTGACATTGACTGCATACTTCAGCGCAGACCTCGTATATATGTAGGTGCCTTTCTCAAACCTACTTTATGAGTAAAGGGCGGGGCCAGACCTGGCATCTAGCATCCTGGCATCTCTTGTAGTTAATGGTAGTTTTCAAAACTTACCATGGATGTGCCTTCAGATGGAGGTCACCTTGAGCTTCTGCAATTTTAGGAAATGTGGGTTTGAGTCTCAGCTGTTCCTTAAACTAGCTATGTGACTACAAGGAAGTTAGTTCAACTCTCTAAAATTTAATATTATTGGCCCTGGCTGGTGTCACAGTGGATGAGCGCTGGCCTGCAAATCCAAAGGTCACTGGTTCAACTCCCAGCCAGGGCACATAACCAGGTTGCAAGCCAGGTCTCCAGCCAGGTCCTTGGCTGGAGGCAGGTGAGGGGCAACTGTACATTGATGTTTTTCTCCCTTTCTTTCTCCCTCCCTGCCCTTCTCTCTAAAAATAATGAATAAAATCTTTAAAAAATAAAAATAAATAAAATTTAATATTATCATTTTCAAAATGAGGTCAATAATTAAGGATTTTATTTAGTTAAATAATACTAAATAAGATAGTATTTGCAAAATACTCCACACTTATTAAAACCTCAATGTTAATTTAAATAATTTTCATTAGAAAAATTGTGTTCTGCTGCTTTTATGAATAATTCTCCATCTACATAGGAAATATTTAATATATGATATCAAATTCTAGTAAATAGAGATAGTTTTGAGAATAAAAATATCTACTGAAAGAAAAATAAAAAAGAATAAAAACAATATTTACTGTTTTTAAACATGGAATAAATTTATTTTCCTGAGGCTCATGAAAAATGAAGCACTTATCAAGTTGCACTTCAAATAATATAGGTTTTCCATGTTCTCAAAAAGGCGTATTTTCACAGGCAAATGAGGCAAAATATGCCTTTTGTCATTCTTAAAACCCCTTGAGACAGTTTTAGTGAAGGCTCAGGAATATATATATATATATATTTTTTTTTTTTCTTCAATGATGAAAATAATTTCTTTAAAACCATATCTATTTTATCTTTAAACTTGGGGAAATGTTCTTACATAAAATTTCACTCAAGGAAAACATGGGTCTATATGTCACTATAGAGCTTGGTATATCATAGTTTTTCACTGATTTTAGACTGCCTTGTCAAAATGACTTAATATTTTAGTATCAGGTAGACAGACAGAGCTTCAGAGAAAGCAAAAGAGAAATTACATTTCACCAACGAAAGGATCTGGGTAGGATGACCTTGGTTGAATGGCTCAAATATTTTACATTAGTGGCTGCTTTTCTTTAGTTTTAGTTTTGTTTATATTTTTAATATTAATGTGATACATACTGACAATGTCAGGGGAATAATGAAGTACAGGCAGACCTCATTTTATTGTGCTTTGCTTTATTGCATTTGCAGACATTGCATTTTTAACAAATTGAAGGTTTGTGGCAACCCTTGAGCAGGTTTATTGGAGCCATTTTTCCAAAAGCATTTGCAACCTTCATTTTTGTAATTCTCACAATATTTCATAGTTTTTAATTATTATCATCTGTGTTATGGTGGTCTGTGTTGTGGTGATCTTTGATGTGTCTTAGTGAGTCCTCAGAAGCAGCAATTGGTGTAAGAGATACTTATAATTTCCAAAAAATTAAGTCATGGGTCTTCATCTTAGTTAAAATAATAGTTTCGTCAGTACATGAGCTCAAAAAAATAAATTCAAAATAGAGCCACAAAACAGGTTTTGGTCCTGTATCCAACTTTTTTGCAGGAGAGTAAAAGAAAGTATGTGAATCTATTATTACCAAGTGATGACTTCAGATGGCATCAGTAATGATTCCACTTTCTTGGAACATCATGTGAACAATATGCATCATCACTGAGCTGAGATCACAATGAAAAGAATCATTGAATCACCACTCATCAAATGGCCCTCAGAGCCAATAACTTTCATTTTAAATGTAAATGAATGAAAAACATATGGAAAAAGATTTAGTTCAGAGTGATTGAAGGCTTGTGGGAGAATGCCAAGGAAAACAAGATCATCTTCATGCATTGTATTTCAAGAATCTTTGGTTTCAGTCTTCATAGCTTCTAGGAGATTTCCCTGCCCAACGATATGCACAGGGAATCCTGTTGTTCCCATCACAGTGTATAGTAGGAGTGGGAGTCTGTTTTATAAGCTTGTTCAGTTTGGTTTCAAATATTTCGCAAAGCAAAGGTCCTGGAATGCCTATCTGGAGGGGATTTTTTCTGATTAGTTGCTATCATGAGTGGCTGGACAAATGAGAAAGTGTTCTCCTCTCTGGAGTGGAACAGGTGGGAGCGGGAGGAGCAGCAGGGCTGCCTTGGAGCTCTAGGGGTCTTGGTTTTTCCACCTCATTTCTAGGTAGTAGCAGGCTGTTGAGAAAGTCTCCTCTTACTTTGCCTTTCATAATATTCTGTTTTCCTCCTTGATTAGCTAAGGTTCTTTGGGCTACATACAATAACAAAAATCAAATTGAACCAATGAAAACAAAGAGGAAAGAAATGAGGAAACTGGGAGGACAAAATGCCTTGGAGAATGCAACACACACTCCCTCCATCTTCTATCTTTGGTCCTCTTAGCACATGTTCTTCATTTAGTACTCTCCACCGTTCAACTCTTTCTCTCTGGATGGCAGAAAGACAGTCATTTCTGAACCTAAAGTGACTGATTGCCTGTCAATCCTAATTACAAACATCTGAGGAGAAGCAATCTGGTTGGTGTAGGTTTAGTCAGGAGAACCTCCCCACCAGTGCACCTGCCCATCTATGGTCAGGATTGAGGGTTTGTGTGTGACATATCCTGTCATCAGATCCAGGGTATGGAATGGAGGTGTGACAAGCAGTTGTGAAAGTTTCCCTGGAAGTTGTCCTCTGCATTTTATTTTATTTTATTTTTTAATTTCTTCTCCTAAGGATTTTATTTTTTATTGTTTTTAGAGAGAGTGGAAGGGAGAGAGGCAGAGAGGGAGAGAGACATCTATGGTTGCCTTTCACCTGCCTCCAGCTATGGACCTGGCTGGAGATCTGGCTTGCAACCTGGTTATGTGCCCTGGCTGGGAATTAAACCAGTGACCTTTGGGTTTGCAGGCCAGGGCCTTATTCACTATGCCACCAGCCAGGGCCTGCATTTTATTTTTTAAATTGCCATGGAAGAGATAATAGTATAGACAGGAATATTCTGTATCACTTTATTTTGAAACTTGAGCTTTTTGCAGCTTAGGACCACTGCTTTGGTTTTGTTTTTAGTATGGCCACAGCAAACGAAGTGTGATACAGGGAAAGGTTGCAGCTGAGAAGGTCTGAGTGAACAACAATGGTTTTTCAGTTATTGTGCCTCATGATGTACTCTTGATCTTCTAAGCACACCTACAGGTCACAGTTTGGCTTTGGCTCTTCCTAACCATGCTAGGGTAAAGTTGGAATATTCAAGAGAGATGGAAAGAATCTCCCAAACTCATTCTGGGATCTATGAGGCACAAGCTTCAAATAAAGGGTATTCTAATAATAAGATCAACAAAACTGGAAGAAATTTTGAGATGATTTATTATGTCTTCATTCTTAAAAGACACATAATATCATGTCAGATTTCCATATGATACTCTGCTCTTAATAAGAATAAAGTCATCATCAAGAACAATAAGCATGTGTAATTAAAATGCATAGTATGCAGAACAATGCCTATATAATTTATAATGCCTTTCAACAGTTGATTTTTATAAAGCATTGTATAGGAGTTACAAAGTACAAATAAGCATTAGAATGCTTGAACTCCAATTCAGGCTATACTATTTTCCAACAGTATGACTAGGACACATTCTTAACCTCTTCACCTTGGATTTTGAAACATGTTTAGACATGAGTAATAAAATCTGCTTCATATAATTCTTATGAAGATTAAAATAAGAATATTTTGATCTTTAGCATATAGCACACATTTGACAAATATCAGGTATTATTATTTTATTTATTTATTTACTTTTTACAACTCTGTGAGGTCAGAGGGCTGGGCACTGTGTTGCAAATTTTGAAAATCAATAACTATAAGGCAAATTATTCTTCAGCTACACTTCATGAAAGAAATCAAACTGATTTCTTTGAGCAAACAAAAAGCAAAAAAGGGAACTGAGAAATCAAAAGTCATGGCAGCTAGGGCAGAGCAGGCTGGCCAACCCCAGTGTCTATTCACCTGTTCTTATTCAGTCATAAAACTATGACTTTTAGCAGAGCTCATCACCACTCAAAACAAAGACCACGTTTTCTGCTCTTCCTTGCAACTATGCATGGTCATTATGCAGTGAATGTTAGCAAATGTGCCTAGTGTTAACTACCAGTAAGTTTTCTTCAAGGGAGCAGGAGTCACCCCTTTATCTTCTGTTTTGATGAAAATACAGCGGTTGGAGTTTCTCCAGTTTCTTGGACCATGAGATGACCATGGGATCTGAACTGCTTAGACCCAGTGTGTCTAGGCTAGAAGTAACACAGCAAGCATTCCAGAAATAAGGAATGCACTTTATAGAATCAGAGGCTGAAGAACAATGAAGATCCCTGAATAAATAGAGTTAGACAAGAAGGATCCCAGAGCTGAGCAGCATCTGTCAGCCTATACTGCATGACTGCATAACACCCAGGCTAGGATGCTGATCTTAGCTGACCAATTTGCTTCTCCAGGCACCTCTGATTCAGGTGAGACCATTGTCTGCTTCCCCACACAAGAAGAACCTGTTGAGGTGTTTACCAGTTTTAAAACGAGCACTGTGAGAAATGGCATGAACAACAGTGAGGTGGGAAAAGAAGGTTGGACCAGATTCAAAATGGGCAAGGGGGACCAAGTGTTTTATATGTTTATTTAATAAAAACATACAAAACTCGTACTTATCAATCATTAATTTATGTAATCTTCTCAATAGCTTCATGAGATAGGTACTGCTATCAGTTCCAGTTTTTAGACATGTGAAAATGGACACAGAGATACTGGCAGCTGTGTATGGTCACACACTGTGTACACCAGAGTCAAGATTTGAACCAAGGCAGCTGGGTGCCAGAGATACCTGCTCTATGTCTATGTTGTCTCAGTTAGGCTGTCCCCCAATTTGGAAAGCAGTCAATATTCACTAACATGAGTGCTCTGTGCCCAGGCGTGCTAAATGCTCTGTATACTTTAATTCATTTAATCCCCAGGAAGTAGATGCTACTACTATTAACCCCATTTTATAGGTAAGTAAACCACAGACCAGAGATATTAAGTTAACCATTGCAAAGTTCAACAGCTTTAAAACGAAAAAGCTGAGATGCCAATCTTGGTCTCACAGACTCGTATGTGCTGATAAGCACTACATCGTATAACAAAAGGTATAAGATGGATGAAGGAAGAGAGGAGAGGGGACATTAATGTAATTCAATCTGGTAGAGAAAGGAGATGGAATCTAAACAAGGGAGAGCTGGGGGCAATGAGAACACATACATTCCTATAACATTAATGCAATAATTTAGTTTTCCTTTTCAAAAGTGTATGTTTCATTCATTGGTATAAATATAATCATAAAGTTCATTACTTGGGCAAGCTTATAAAAGGAGGGAGCTTGAACTGCAGGAGAGCTAAAATTCACAAAGACCCCTTCTGAAGTTTGGCTTGGGGAGCCCAGAATTTAAATTTATACCCCCCAGCTGGCCTGGAAAAATATAAAAGCCAAATGGCCAAGTTAGCCTTGGAATCTTTATATTGCCCTCCAAGAAGGATATGTTCTGATTGAGTGTTGAGCACAGCAGGAAATATCATTACAGACCTGGAATCCAGATTTCTACCAGAAAATGCGAAGCATCTGGCAGTTTTGAGAGGTAATCTTTCCAGATTTACTTTCACATAAACTACACTCCACTGCAGCACCAGAAACCATGGGAGAAGATTGTTTTTAATATAGTAGTTCTGAGAGTAGCACAAGGAAACTTAAATGAAGACAGCGTTTCATCTCCAGGTCTTGATTAGTAAAAATAGCATCCCCTTACTTATTTGTTAGAAAGATGGGCTCATGTGGATAGTCTTAAGGCATTTCCCAATGCCTCCTCCATAGTGCTTTAATATCCAGGGGATTTCATGAGGTGCCTTTTTTTCTGAAGTGATTGGCCATTGATTACCTATTAGTTTGGTGGTTTTTATCTTTCTGTACAGAACACTAAATGAAGTTTCAAATTATCTTCACAACTTCACTGTAAGCATGTCACTGAGTTCCTTTTTTAAATTAGATTGCAAGATGAGTTTTTGGTATTTTTTAAATTAAAAAATATATATATCTTTATCTTTTAGTTTCTTATTCTTAGAAATAAGTCTGTATTGAACTACACCTAAACAATTGAGAAAACATTTTCATAGTTTTCACTGTGCTCCTAACATTTAGGTAATTTCTCTCAGCACACAACCTATAAGCAAGAGAAGGTCAAAATGTAGGTTAACTGTGGAGGTGGAGGTGGAAAGAACTAGGGCAAAAGAGGACAACTTGAGGAGTTTTCAGTGGTCAATGTTCCCAACATCATGAAATGGAAACAAGAGCGAGAAAAAAGGGAGGACATCTTGCAAATAGTCACTTATAGCAGAACGCACAATGGAAAATGTTTGAACTGCCTGTGAAACATAAAAGCCATGCTGAAAGTGTACATACATTATCAAAATTGTTAGACAATGCTCCATTATTGTTTTTCCAAAAGCAGAGCATGAATTTGGATCTTAATTACAATGGAAGCTAATGTGTAAAAGAAAAGTTTATTTTCTATTGTTGTTTATTTAGAATTGATAGCATGACAAATAATTGCGCTGCTATTGTGTATGGCAGATAAGTAACTTCAGTAGAAATCTTGCCCTGCATGGCAACCAAACAGCTGTTTATCATTGGCCTAATTATCAAGTTAATGAGATGCTAATTTCTATATTCATAAGGCATGCATGAACAAGTACTAGTGTATGCAAAACAGGGTTTAGTGACAAACTTAATAAGTAAAATAACAAGGTATTGGTAAATAAACACAAGTGGTTTTAAAAACCTAAGACTCTGCTCACTGGGAAACTGTACAGTTCCAGATGCATGCCGGGCCGTCTACTGTCTTTCATTCATGTGCCACGCTGACAGCAGCTTCTTGGTAGTCTGGGTTCTGCTCCTGCTGTGTCTGTAGAACTCCTATTACAGCTGCTCAATGGGAGCAGAGGCAGACACACTATGCAGATTTAGGGAAGGTTGCCTTGATCCTTACGGGACTGTGATGCCAGGCTTTCAACTTCCCTAGCACAAAGTGGATGCCACCTTTTAGGAAATTAATATTATCAGAAAAACCCTCCAATAAACACTACAGTGAAACATGCTTTTTCCATTCTCCCAGTCAGCAGTGCTCCTGTGGGTAACATTTGTATAATATCCAGATTTAGGGTTTCCATATTGACTTGGAGAGAGGAACTGTTGTTTAAATTAGTAGTAACAATGATAAGAGTAGTAATATAACACTTATGTACTTAAACCAAATAGTAAAGAATGGGACAATTTTCAAAATTTGTTTTCAAAGCCTGGCATAGCAGGAAGGAACATGATGTGGAGTTTTATTTGGAGGTAGAATTGGAAACTACAGAAATAGTTATGAAATGTTGACTTGTGACATCTCCTACCTGTCATAGGATATAAGGTCATGAAGAGTGCTCCCTTTGGGGGCAACTGATTTGTCATCGTGAGGTGAGGCACCTGGTGGACCTACTCACACCCTTCTGTTTGTATAATATCTATCACACAGAAGAAAACTGGTGCATCCAGAAAGTGTGCTATGCCCTCAGAGCAGAGACTAATCTCGAAATTCAACCTTCCCTCATTCATTTTTCAGAATTCAGCAACAGGCATGATATGTCAAACAGTTTATAGTAAAAATAAGAGAAAGACTGGAGCCATGGCTGGTGTGGCTCAATGGATTGGCACCGGCCTGCGAACCCAAAAGTCACTGGTTCGATTCCCCATCAGGGCATATAACCAGGTTGCAAGCCAGTCCTCCAGCCAAGTCTGTAGCTGGAGGCAAGTGAAAGGCAACTGTACATGCATGCTTCTTTCCTTTCTTCCTACATCCCTGCCCTTCTCTCTAAAAATAATGAATAAAATCTCAAAAAAATATAAAAAGAGACGAAGACTGGAAAAGATGAAAAGAAAGTGTATGAATGGTCTTTTGAAAATCAATTCTGGAGAGGTATGGAATGATGTCCTATTTAAAGTCATACCACTTTTCACTGCCTAAACTGAAAACCTAAAAGGGGTGAAATGAATGAAGGTGCAAATACATACAGTGTGCAAATGGGTTACAACATGCTCCCAATCATATTTTGAATCTCTGTTAGTGAAAGTAACCGTTATAATAGGCGGTTCCTTTATTCTAATGATGTTATTATTAATGGTAACTCTACCTTGCATTTTATGTTTATCACATTTGATTTATAAAAAATATACAGAAAACTGAGTGTATAAGATGCATGTATAATAAGTCAATCTCATCATTTGATAATATAGTTACTGAAGCACCAGGTTATGAGATTGTTGTGACAGAGCCAGGGCCAGAGCTCTGAAACTTTTCTTCTTTTCTTTCTACATCAATAATCAAGCTGAAAAATGATTAGGATGCTTAACATGGAATGTTTTGCAAATTTACTTGTAACAAGCAAAATGGAAAAGTTTCTGATGTCAGACACGATTATGAAATGGGACTTTCTTATTTTTCTATGCACACTAGCAATTAGTGTCATGTGGCCCTAGGGTATAAGAATACAATTTACCACATAGAACCAGAATTCTCTGCTATTAACAGAATATCTCATTTTGTAACATTTATGTGCTCATTCAGAAAAAGTTTAAGAGTCTTCCAGGGACTCCAACTCATTCACTTAAACAAACATCTGCAGAGAACTCATTATATAGATGGTCTATGCTGAAAATATCAAGCCATATAATGTTTAAATTATATTGACATTGGCTTGATACTTACTGGACAAACTTCTATAGGAATCTCTGAAAGTTCTTGGCCCTATGTGATGGCTGTAAGTCCTTTTCAGTAGAAGACTGGGGTCATTTTCCAGGCAATGCAGGTGTTGTTGAAGCAAACAGTGCAGCAAGAATTACATGACTGAGCCCATTACATTGATTAAATCCAGCTAATTCTAAAATAATTTGATTCCAATAGGTTGGATTAAAACTGCCTTCATGAATCATAACAACAAAAAAAAAGTGTTAATTCTAATAGTTTCTTTAGACTCAGGACTATGAATAGCAGTGATTTGTAGATATAAAATAGAGTTAATGCTGAGGTGGGAGGTGAGCACACCCAACAGTGAGCTAGTCCGAGTTCTTAAACTAGTCTGCATCACAGTCACCTGTTACTTGTTAAAAGCACAGCTAGTGCCAATATCTGACTCTGAATCAGAGTCTCCAAAAGCAGCTTTGTTCTTAATAGACTTCCTAGGTAAACTTGACATTTACTAAAGTCTGAAAAGCCCTAGGTAGGTCTTTGAACTACATCAAGACAAGAATATTTTCATCTCATGAAGTTCTGAGTATCTGATTGTTGACTGAATTAATTACTGATACAGTAGAAACTCAGGAAGGTAGTATAAAACCAAAGATAAGGAACAAAGAATTGGATGCAGTCTAAGCATCCAATGGAGGTGTCTTAGGTCAAAGCTCTGTGATAACCAAAATCAGAACAGCAGGTAGGAACAAAAATATTTCCCCAAATTAATTTCACAAATAAAAAACATCCACTTGGGCTCTGCAGAACTGAGTATGTATAAAAACTGTGCTAAATCACTGTGTTAAACCAAGCAGAATCTTATATAAACTGCCTTATTTCTTCAGATTAAGATGGATTTTACTCACATTTGCATACTTGGAAATCAGGATGCATCTCACATTTGATGCATGTTACCACTTTTACGGTCCTGTATGGAACCCTCATTTCTCTTTTTTCCAGGAAGCTTTTGTGTTTGTTCTTGCCATCAACCCGAGGGTACTATGTAAGCCAGAACCATTTCAAACTAAATCCTCTTCTGAGAATTTTTGGGCCACACTTGTACTATGAATCCAGACTACACACCTGTAAGAGTGATAGATTGTAGTTCAAATTTTCGTGGGCAATATTCCCCCCACCCTTTCTCCATCTTGTGTCAGTGTTGAAACATACATGTTTCCCTAACTGTCCTTTCCTAAATGTTGGGTATAATTCTTATTTATTCCTACAGTGAAGATTTAAAATAGTTTTGTAAAAGTCAGCTATTAGAACCCCAGAATGTGTGTCTTTCCCTCTCTTCATGCCTATATATCTAATCTATCTAATCTATCTATCCATCCATATCTACTCCAGTAGAACATTAAATAATATTTCATCTTACAATCAAGAGTATTTTACATGTAATAAAACATGGATTCTTTTTATCAAGATTGTCTAAAATTCATAGCTTGAGTCTATAGGAACAATAATAGTAATGCATATGTTTGCCTGAAGATAGCTGTGGCAAAAAAGAAACAAAGGTTTAGATCCTGACAACTACTTTTATTTCTGTAGTGTTGTGGAAACTGAGATAATGACACTAAAATTTCATAGTCCACTTTAGATTATTTTAGTATTATTTGGCACATTTATAGATCCATCATGAGGTAATCTTTCTTCTCTCTTAGTGCAGAGACCAGCATAGAAGGTCTGTCCAGAAGGTATGCAATCATGTACTATGAAAACTATAGATATGTATTTAAGAAGAATCAAGATACAAGAAACATTATGCATAGGACAATGATGCCTCTGTCCCCTTCAGAGTAGGTACCTCAGGACCTCACACAGTTCTCCAAATTGCCATCAGCTGCCCCATGGAATTTTCCTGAATCTCACCAATGGTTTGAAATCTCTTCCCTTTCAAAGATGATTTCAATTTTGGAAAATCCAGAAGTTGTAGGGCACCAAATCTTGGCTGTAGGGAGGTCAGGTCACTAAAATGATATGATGTTTCACCAAATATTTCTGCATGTGACATGGTTCATGAGTGGGCACATCATCATGATGAAACTGCCAAACACCAGTTGCCCATAGCTGCAGGCTTCTGAATCATCCGAATAGTTTCTGTGGAAGAATGTTTGAGCTTAATGCAAATTCTGATGCATATTGGTTGCTTTACTCACTTTGTCATCTTGAATATGATAGCCACACAGTACACATGCTCATTCCACAGCGTCTACCATCCCCACTGACTAGTACAGTGAAGTCATTATTGTTCATGCATGTGCATTCCAGTCTACTCACCTTGGATGTCAGGTTACATCGATGTCACACAAACTGTTCTTGTTATATTAACAATGGCTAGAATTTTTCCAGATATATACCCACCCCAGGTGGGGCAAAATTAGGTTTATAGTTGATAGTTGTGTGGAAAATAAGACAGTGATTAGTACATAATAATAAAGGAATAAACTGTGTTTTGCAATGGCTAGACTCTTTCTGGACAAACCTCATATATTAGGTGCTCATTTAGTGTCTGCTGAACTCCAGTGTCTGCATCTAATGTTGTAGAGTATGTCTAGCTCTGCCCTCAAAACAGAAGCTCTTCCTCAAGTTGATTTCTAAGATCAGTCCAGCAATCACTCCTGGGAAACTTCAAGAAATTATACCTGGTTTCTGTGTACACATTTTAATAAAATTCTTTACATTTGAGGATTAAATAAAAACATTGCACTCTTATTTTTGATACAACTGTTGGGATCAGATGGAGATGGAGTACTGTTTTGTTTTGTTTTGTTTTGTTTTCTCTCCTGAAGTAATTGCTGCCATACATTCTCACTTTAACATAGCTCATTTTGATTAAAAATATAGAATTAATTTTAAGCAAAGATAACTCGATTGGTGATTCTCTGGCTTAGCTCATGTCTTCCTCCCTCAATAAGACAAACCAACTTCTGTGGAGTAGGATTGCAAGCTGTATTATTTTTTACTTTTACCTAGTCTGTTATTAGTCTATTGCCACCCCAACTTGACATTTTTTTGACTCTAGTATTTTCCCCCCTGAAAACATGAATTTAACGTTTACCTTTCCTTTTTTTTTTTTTTTATTTGTTATTTTTTTGGCTTCTTTTTTAAAAGATTTTATTATTGTCTTTAGAGTGACAGGAAAGGAAAGAGGCAGAGAGGGAGAGAAACATCAACGTATGGTTGCATTTCACCTGCCTCCAGCCACGGACCTGGCTGGAGACCTGGCTTGCAACCTGGTTATGTGCCCTGGCTGGGAATTGAACCAGTGACCTTCAGGTTCGCAGGCCTTATCCACTGAGCCACCAGCCAGAGCTCCTTTTATTTTTTTCTGGACTTTTATGAGGTGAAAGCCATATAAAAACTCTGTCCCTGAAGCTGTCTTCTAAAACAAGTGCTTTGAAGTGTTCTTGGCTCCGCCCACTTCTTCAGCTACCAGTCCACTGAAGTCTGGGAGGGAAATTGGAAAGCAGAAGAGCATGTTCCAATTTGCAACAAAGCAAACTGGGAAGGAATGATGAACAGTATTATTAGCCCCATATATCTCCAATTCATTTTTATTTTATTTTATTTTTAAGAAATGGTATCTTAGTCTTTTCAGGCTGCTATAACAAAATGCCATAAACTGAGTAGTTTATAAGCAACAGAAGTTTATACCTCCCTTTTCTGGGGGCTGGATATCTGAGATTAGGATGCCAACACAGTTGGGCAAAGGCCCTCTTCCAAGTCACAAACTTCCTGTTGTATTATCACGGGGCAGAAGGGTCAGAGAGGTCTGCAGAATATCTTTTACAAGAGTTCTAATCAACATGATTATGTGCCCTGACTGGGAATCGAACCAGCAACCTTTCGGTTCACAGGCCAGCTCCTATCCACTGAACCATCAGCCAGGGCTGTATTTTCTTTCCTCCAATAATTTGCAGCAAAGCATAACTCCTTCCTTCCTTCTTTCCTTCCTTCCTTTTTTCCTCCCTCTCTCCCTCTCTCCCTCCCTTCCATTCTTCTTTTCTTTATCTTTTCTCTATTTCCCTCCCTTTGCCTTTCTCCCTCCCTTCCTTTTATTCATATATTTTTTGCCCCACATTTTATGACTTGAACTAACCAAGTATCATTTTTTGGTAATGGTGATCGTAAATCACTGATTGTCATCTTTAACTATATATCACACTTTCTACAAAAGGCAAGTAAGTCAAAGCATATTTTCCCATGGTCAACCTTTCCCAAACTCCATAATCTTCAGGGCTTATAATGGAGTGAAACAAGAAACACATGTTTATATGGTTGCATTTGGTCTTTCTAGGACAATAATTGTGCTGATAAATTTTACAGCATCTATTAATATTTTATTGAGCTCATAGCTAGGTATCAGACACACTCAAAATATTTTACATGAATTTCCTCATTTAATTCTATGAGGCAGATACTGCATTTCTAACTTTTATATAGAAGAAAATTGAGTCCCAGAGAAGTTAATAGCATTGTCAAAGTCACACAATACTAAGTTTGGGTTTCTATCATGATATAGGTCTTATGATATGGGAAAAATTATTGTCAAATAAATTTGAAATTATAAATACAGAGGAAAAACTTTTCTATAACAATGGGACTGTTTCAGAGAGAAAACAATGTTGTAAGGCACTAATGGGAGCAAACCATTTTCTTACCCATATCATTCTCCCTCTAGAATCAAGATATTCTTCTCTCTGTGTAAGCTGGAAATAGTTCTTTGTGAGAGTTTGTTTGTAGTAAAGTTAATAGTTTATTTAGACAGCAACTTGGTTATTCAAAGCTTATTTTTCAGATTGCTTCCTATTTTTAAGAATTCCTCAGAAAGCATAATTTCCAAGATAAACCATTCATCCCAGGGATGCTTGTTGGTCCTTGATCAGTATTCACTAAGTTTTTAAATAACTTTGCTCACTACCATGCTGTTCCTTCTTTCCAGGGGCCATCTATGGAACCTATTTTCATTTCCTAAACAGTTTCTACCTAAGCAATCTTTCAGTAACATTCCCTGAGACAAACACTAAATAGTTAGTGGTACTATTTGACCTCTATTCATCACAGACTGAGAAACAAACTGTAAATTTCTCTTTCAGCCTCTTCCCAATTCTTCTTTTCTATATCCAAAACCAAGTCCTTGAAAACTTAGATTCTTGAACCATCTTTCATTTCTAAAACACAGTATATATATGTGTTTTCTTTCATATATATTTTTTGCATCTTTCCATCCTGAAGCTTTAGTCAGACAGACAATCTCAACAACTACAGGGCAGCTTTTGCTGCTGTACAAGTTCTTTGGGGATGAAACAAGAGGGATCACCTTCCAGGCTTTCTTGATACTTTGGTGATCCCAGTTCTTCTTTTTCCCTCAGCTCATGAGGACCCCCTAGAATTAGCTCCACCTACATTAGTGAGCTGACCTCATTAATTGTCCCTTAACTCTGTCAAGAAGTGGTTCTTAGGGTTACCCACAAACAGGAGTTAAGGGCTACAAAATAGCACTGAGACATTGTCTCCTTCCATGTATTTTACACATGTGAATTATTAATTTATGAAACTGTGGCTATTTGGTTGATGAAAGAATTTTCTGTTAATGTTCTTTTAAAGTACCATGTTAAACTCCCTGTCCATCCCTCTCTTATCTCAGCAGCTTTTAGATAGTTCAACGGGCCAGAGATTCCTCACCTCCTCAACCACTTAAAATTATTTCACCGAAAGTGAGCATGCTACATGGTCCTGCTTCTTAATCCTCACATATAACCTATTATACTTTATTTGATAATTTAAACTACATAAGTTTTCAGTTAAATTACAAACTGGAGAATTAAGCAAACCCCCAGTGCAGGAAACTGTTTTGTTTGTTTTTTTTTTCTAGACATTATTAAAATCTTATATTACAAAATCCTTAATACAATGGCAATAAAAAACAGGATAGAATCAGAGTCATGTGCTATTTTCACTCTAATGAGCACAAGTTATTTTCATTTAAATCTACTAAAACAAAATAATACATTAAATTTTTCTTCTTATGACTTTTATATAACTTCTATGTATGATAATTATATACCTGCATATAATAGGTTATTAATAAGTGTTTGTTCCATGGATGAACTAGAATTCCTAAGGGCTACTTTCAGCAAAAACAGACAAACAGCAACAATAAAATAACTCCAAAGAGAAAAAGGAGCTACACCATTCATGGGTGATTTACTATGGGAAGAGGTGTGAAGAAAGTGGGTGGAGAGGCTCCTGGAGGGGATGCTGCTTGAGGCCAGCAGTGAAGTTGATGACGGAGGGGGAGGGTGTGACTGGTGGACAAGGGGCTGGCTCAAATAGGAGCAGCTGCAGTGAAAAAAAAAAAAGTTTTAAAGGGAATTTTAGAAAGTTTTCTTATGGGCACAATTCCGTGAACTTTTTATAACACTCCTCAAGAAAACTCATAACAAAAATCAATTATTCTTCAAGGATTTTGAAAGTCAATCCCTGTAACTTTGAAACAACCCCCCTCTGAGACTGACCTTAGTTTCTAGAGTCCTGAAAACCCTATTCCATCCCCTACCCCCATCTCTCACATTTGTCATGGTACTTACACACTGTCAATTCCCTGAAGACAATGCATTAGGTGCCCTGTGTCTTATGTTAGGGTTCAGAAATGGATCCTATTTTCCAGGATGAGATTGGTTTGAAAGAAGGCTGGTTCTAGTTGAGACTCACTTTAATAGAACCAGTCTTGGAAGAGTGACCCAGTTACAGGTGCTTCAGAGAAGGATAAAGCCAGGGCAAGCATAGGGTGCAAAGGTGAAATCAAACTCAGATAATATTAAATGTAAATAAAATGGATCTGTGATGGGAATTCAAAGTGGAATAGTTGCTGGTTTCGGCAGGTGGCCAGACTGCTCAGATGAATGACAGAGAAGTTGAGCTGGCCAGGCATCTAACAGGAAGAATGGATTTGCTAGCTAGGTTTCAGGGTCAGGGCTGCACAAGCAAAGGAAGTTCTGGTTTGTTTCTTGGTTGCAATTGACTGATATCAACTAACCCTGGAGCACCATGCTCAGAAAATGGATGGGAACAAGAAAGTTGTGTTGTTGCTGCCACCATCATTCTTCAAAGGGTGCTGCACTACTGCTGCCCAGATTGAGGTCTGGATAACTCCTGCTTCTTTGGATGTTTGCTTCATATGCCCTGGCAGGGAGAGTCAAATGGGACAAGATTAAACCACATGTGATTTTCCCTTAATTGTTTTTCCTACTTTTAAAATAGAAAATAACTTTCAGGGAAAGACAATTGCCATATGAGCTCACTCATATGTGGAATCTAATGAAGAAACTGAACTAAGAAGCAAAACAGAGACAGACTCATAGAGAGCAAGCTGATAGCTCTGGGGGAGGGGTGATAGAGGGGTTGAGCAAAAAAGAAAAAAAATCATGGACACCGTCAACAGTGAGGTGATTGTGTGGGGAAGGGGGTGAATGGGGGTGGAAGAGGGTACACAGGAAGAGAAGTGGTAATGAAAAGTAATGTAAAAAATAAATTAAGGTATATTTATGTAAAGAAAGACACAGAGAAGAAAGAAAATGGAAGAAAGAAAGAAGGAAGAAAGAAGGAAAGAAAGAAAGAAAGAAAGAATCATTTTTCTTTTTGGCTTCCCTACAGGGACCCACCCTCTATAAAGCTTTATACAGTGGTAGATTCCATAAGTATATGAAATTTCAGTTGTTTTTTAAAAAAATGCACAGTACTGACTAAGAAGAAAATATTATTAGGTCATTTAGCACAACTCAAAAAAGATGGAGCTCTGTTGTAGAATCAGGGCACATAGACTAGACTGGTGTTGGGGAGCCAGATAGCCCCAGTTGTCAGAGCTGGGCACTGAGTCAAGGCTGATCTATTAGCAGCAAGATTTTGAACTTGGGTCTTAATCTGAAGATGCCTATCATCTCCTGCCATGTGCAACATTTTATGCTGGGACTCTAGGATACTGTTGATTCTGCTGGTTCCCAGGTTAAGGCAAATCATAGGCAGTAATAGTGAAAACTTTAATATGGGATTTAGTAGGCCATCATTGGCATTTTAACAAATGCTATGGTAAGTTACATCAAGTCTACACTGACAAGAGAAGTGGCAGTTTGGACACATTACACAGAGGATTCATTTTGTTCTGTGTTAAGGTAAGCACATTAATTTCCAGGTGACCTATATGTGTAATACTGTTGACCAGTTATTAAACTGCCGTGTGATGGGTGGACTTTGAAATAGCTTTGTGAAAGAAAACAAACCCTGAAATGGAACGTTGATATTGATTAGATACCACTATTCTCATTTCACTGCAAAGATACATTAGCTAGAGTCTTTCACAGCTCTAAACCCCATCCAGCTCTCCCGGCATTCTTTGGCTAGATGTCAGGGCCTGTGCTGACCACTAACCAGATCGGGGCCTCTGATGTCAGGTAACATTCAGGCATTTGCAATTCTGTGCTCCCAGGTGTGTTCCTTTCCTCAGTGCCTAGGGATGCCAAGGGATGCTAAAGGTTTGATTATGATAGCATATAATTTCTTGTCACAGGGGTTAAACTCAGTGAACTTTTATATAGCAGCAGCTGCACTCCTGGAAGTGGGAGAAATAATTCTCCTGGTAATCACAAAAGACAAAAAGAAAAAGGGTTAAAAAAAAGAAATAGAAACAAATATATTCAGGAAAAGTATCAACGGGGAAGGAGGGAGGGCTAAGACAGGCATTTATTGTGTTTTGACTCTGGTTTCAAGGTTCCCATTAAACCATGGAAAAGGAAAAACACAGGCTGTCAGAGGTGATGTCACAGCCAAGAAATGCTGTCATCCCCAACACTGCCAGCTCTCTGGTCTCCAGGGCCAAGATTACAGAAGTGATTTTCTAGTCTGCAAATCTAAAGATGTAACGGTAAAAAGCATACTGGGTATTTCACGATGTTTGATAGCTGGTGATTATGCAATGGAAAAAAAATACCTCCCCACCAAGAAATGCCAGAATCCTTTCCCTATCTGTTAGATTGTGTAAGTTGATTTGGTAGGGAACAATTTTTAAAATAAAGAAGGTGGCAAGAACCTGAGGGTGATGATCGTGGACATCTTTATGGAGCAAGAAATTATAACAACAAAGAGAAAGTGTACAATAAAGTTTCCTTATTATTCCATACATTTTGGCTATGAGATGAATTCTGGTTGCAGAAATGATCGAGGACGTTGAATGCTTTTGAATCCCTTCAGAGAACCAATGAAAAGTTCTTTGCTGACATATAGCAGGCTGCAAGTTAAGTCATTCATATTAGAAGTCTCTGACTCTAACATCAACGGTGATGTGGACTGCTTTGACTGGATTCAGGCAAATGACTCATATATGCCACTAGCAGAAAAAACACACAACCGTGACCATGAACATAAATTTTCACAGAGTTTGCAAATTTTGTCTGCCTTAAAGAAATTTTCTCCCACATGAAGCGTGTCTACTGTGTGCTAGTGATTATAGTGTTTTTGTGGTTCACACTGTGGAAGCTGCCCTCTCTCGGTTAAAACCAGTACAGAATGATCTTAAAGGTTTTTCAATCTATAGGCACACAGGGTCCTCCTCCAAATATTTATAGCTGATGTACCTTTTTAAAAAAGATTTTATTTTATTATTTTTAGAGACAAGAAAAGGGAGGGAGGAGGAGAGGGAGAGAAACGTCAATGTATGGTTGCCTTTTGCATGCCTCCAGCTGGGGACCTAGATGGAGACCTGGTTATGTGCCCTGGCTGAGAATGGAACTTGTGACCCTTTGGTTCACAGGCCAGCACTCAATCCACTGAGCCACACCAACCAGGGCCTAATGTATCTTTTAAAAATGTTAAAAACCTCTTGATTCCTCCCCTGAAAACCTGATAAACAATACTCTTTTATTCTGAGGTGGTCCTTTGTGCATCTGGATATTTTTGGCCTTTGCTTAGGAATCTGATGATTCAGGAGAGGATGTTTGATGGTGAAGAATGGCAATCAGTTAATTAGGAAACTGACCTACTGTCTGAATCCTGAGGGTCCTATTTCTCAGGACTGTTCAGTCTACACTTAATGTCTAAATATTGGACTTCATGGAGTCCAAGTGCCTGCCACTGTATCTTTTAATCGCTGTTAGCTTCCCAGATTTCATTCCTCTCCATTCTCTAGAAGATTCATTTGGTCCTTTCTTTACTCCCAAACTGTTTCTGGGCAACAAGCTAGGCACCCACTTGTGGAAGCAAACTGCACTGACAAACAGCCTCATTTATTAAGCTTCTTTAAAGCCATCTCCATATATCATGGTGATAAAATTTCGATTGCTATAATTCTTGAGCTTGTATTCGTACTTCTCCAAAATAACACAGATTCTATTTAAAATTAAATTAACTGCAGTTTGAAAAGGTGCATAAGTTACATTTACTTTCATTTATCACATTTTTTTCCATTCTCCATAGCCTACACTCCCTTGTTCCTAGAATTAAATGTATGTGTTTATTACAGTGAGATCATCCATTTATATCCAGTTTTTTATTCTAGAATATCTCATTTCACTGAAACAATTTCTATATGATGGTATAAGCCCCTGCAGACTCACTTGCTAGCTATTCCTCTTCCCAAAGTTTCTCTAAAGACTTTTCTGAAAGTTTCCCAGGATTTCCTCATGGAAAGCTCAGAAACAAATTCTGCATGACTTCCATACAGAAGCCCTTTCCTAGTCTACACCCTCCCTTTTTTTTTGTAGTTGTTGTTGCTGATGGGATTAACAGGAGGTCGCTCCAACTGAATCAGTGATTACTGCCGTCATTTCCTCTCTGGCCCTGTGGGCCCCAGGGTTGGCGAGGCATTGTTCTCTAGTTGAAGTAGTGTCTCCTTTGAGGGCAGTTTGAATGAGGTAGAAAGGAGTGAGGAGCATCTAGCCTGACAAATAGGATGCATGTAATGCCACCTCTGAGTTAAGGATTACAGGGAGAGAAGAAAGTGTGCCTTGAGGAGTGTATGAAAGTTCGATTTTAGACATTTGTTCATGTTACAGCCATCTAAAATAACCAGTCAACAGTTGATAATGTACAAATAAATCTAAGGAGATCAGGGTGATCTAGAAATATAATTGTGGAAGTTAACAGGATACAAATGGTTATTAAAGTCATGAGAATGGACGATTTAACCCCTGGTGTCTGTAATAAGAGAAGGTCTCAGATGCAAGATCATCAGCATTGATAGGCTGAAAGAATGCTTTAGAATCTGCAAAAGGAATAAGAGAAAAATCAACAGAAAAAAAAAAAAAGAGCTTGGTCATTTATTAGATGTGAGGGGGGTGGTAACACATGAGCACTTAAGAAATAATTCAAAAGCTTAGAATATGGGTTACTGTTATCCGTTGGTAAATTTTAAATGTATGTAAGTTTATTTGCACAGTTAAATTCCAGTTTACAAAGAACCAACATGGGGAAAAAGTTTACAATAATAAAATTATTTCTAAGCCCAGGCCAATGGCCTGGAGCATTAGAGCCTTGTTGATCTCATTACAACAAAATTCTCTTCTATGAATTATTCAGTATAATGACTTTTCCCAGTCTTTGTCTATAGAGTAATTCTTTACTTATACTGTAAAAATTATAAGAATACAAACTGTTCCATGAAGGTTGATTTAAGTTTAAAAAAATTCGTTCTCTGGAGTCATAGTGGTTTATCCAATGTGAAATGTGTTGTGCTCGGCTGGAAACTGAAGGTGGGCTCTTGGGGTATGCATTTAAATGGAGCTAATGAATTTCCTCTGTGCAGTCCAGCCTGGGGAGAGGTGGAGAAGGCTGTTTAATAAAGCCTGCAGTAGAGTTGCCTCTCTAGCTCTCCAGATTATAACATTGGAGCACGGCATTATTCCTTTTCCTCTAAATCTATCTTGTTTTTCTGTTACTGCAATTTCTGATACGCTCACCATCTCATTTTCTCCTCTGCCCAATCTCCCTTCCCTTCTCTTCCTTCAGGTCTGCCTGCATCTCTCCTTCTCCACCTTTCTGCCCCCACCCCTACCTTCCTTCTTGTTCTCCTTTCATTAAGGCAGATATCACAGTGATGATCTGAAGAGTTGCTCACCACGTGCTCACAAATTCTTTCGCAGCACATGTTCACAGAAGCTCTCATGGTGCTCTCTCTCCTGCTTAGAGCTGCAAACTGGAATCTCCGCTGACCTGAAGGCAGGAGCTTGACTTCGTACAAAGAAAATAAGTGCATTTCTGTCTTCGTTGTTTTTGTTTATTTGTTTGTTGTTTTGGTTTAATTTTTCTAAGAACTCTGTTCCTTCTGCTTTGTTTTTTGACTCTTTGGAGATGAGAGGCAGTTTATCCACTTTTTTGTTCTAGCTGTGTATTGAGTTCAGAGCAGTGCTGGTCACCTCAACTCTCTTTGAAAGAGCCTTTCCATGAGATCCTGAAGAAGCGACCTGCATCGTTATCAACTAAGGGTAGATACCAGGAAGGTGCAGTTTAGGAGTCTCTCTTTATAATTAGCTCTGCAGGTAATCACCATACACACTGACTAGAGCCTGAAACATTTACTCTAAAATTATTATGCCCTTTGAGATAGAAGAATGTTGTACTAAAAGAAAAACAATCACTTAAGTTGCCTCTTCCTACTCTACTGGCCCTCAAAATCAGTTTATAAATAAGATTGTAAACTTCCTGATGTCAGGAATCTTGCCTTTTGGGTCTGTGTTTCTTAGGCAAGCAGGGTGTAACCACAGAAAGAATGTGGTCCTGGAAATGAAAAGTACCTATTTCAACTCTGTCTGCACTTTCTTGCCTTGGATGACTCTTAACGTCCCAAACTTCATTTCATTCATCCATGACAAGATAATTATGAGCATCAGGGTGCTGGTTAATCAGTGTAAAATGGAATGGTCATATGAAACATATGGTAGAGGACATAATGTGAAGTTGGAATTTTCAAAATGTTTACTCCCAGCTTGGGCCTCTATGCCGCTTTATTCCCCCATTTGTAAAATGAAAATTTTACACTTGTATCACACATTGATGAGAAGATAACAACCAGAAATACTTAAAAACACCTATTTGCTATATATAAGGTTACTAATATCCTGTTAGATATATTTTCTGATATTAGTAAATCAAACTAGATCTATCATATAGTTATTGAGTGTCTGCTACTTATAAATCCCTCTGCTAGGTATGCTTCTGGGTTCAAAATGAGTCTCCATGATACAGAGAAATCTGATTAAGATCACTGGGCAGAAGTAGAAGGGGCCAGTAGGAGAAGTTTGCCAAAGGCAAAGGAAAGCAGTCTAGAATGGGATTGGCTGAGAAGCTGAGGCCTCCAGAGCCAATGGAAATGAAAAGAGGGCGGGCTCTTTGGGTCAAGATCTTTTCTTGCTCCTGAGATGACTTTTCTTCAGACTCAGGCTCAGCTCAGGCTCTCAGGTTCTTATTTCTCAAGGATACCTGGATGATCATGCTGCAGCTGCCTGCATTTCCCAAGAGATGATATTTTATAAGGGAAGGAACTCCAGACACAGCCTAGGATCAGGCTGGCCTGGCAGAGGGTGGTAGGTTTACTCTTTGGATGGTCTAGGAGGAACTCCAGACTCTGAGGCAGAAGCCTGACATTCTTCCAATATTGTGTAGCTTTTGTGTATTATGCTATTTTAGTTTGTAAGCTAACCCCATAGAAACTAACAGGGGTTGGGGAGGTGCGGTGGATAGGGGAACCCAGGTGTTTAGCCTTAATTGATAGCTGTGACTTGATAGGCTTAAGTAGCTGCTTTTGAATACTCTTCCTTTATCACCAAACCTCTGCCTCTGGAATTTTGCCTAGAGGTGGCAGGAGGAAGCAGATCCCTAGTTGCTATCCTGTAACAATAGGATTCCTGAACCCTAGGAGCTCATAATCTAGTGAGTAACATGAGTAAGTACATACATGACTCTAAAAGAGGGCAACCTGTGCCCTATGTTCATTGTGAAGTTATAACCTAAAGGCTACAAGAGCTGATTTGAAAAAAGAAGAAATTAATTCCAACTAGGAGATTAAAACATATCTCTGTTGAATGCTGATTGATTTCAAGAGGAAAAATAAAATTAAGAAAAGTCCTATCTCTGCTGACTTAATCTGCTTGGGAGGGCTCTAATTACTCAGAAAAGGGAAGGAGTGTAGTGCAGTAAAACTTGATTAAGTGGAACACTTTGAATTTGGATAATGGGATTTTCTTGTTAATTCTGTCTTTGAGACTAAAAAGTCCATGTTTTGTTGTTGCTATTCCTATTTTTAATAATGCTTACTCAAACAGTCCTTATTGAATTAATAGGTTCAACAGTGGTAGGCACTGTAGCAAGTATGCATAATTCACATTATATAATTTCTTACTTCAATGAGTCTTATTTTTCTGTAGATTAAAAGGGACATTAACAAAAATAGCAAAATAGCATAAGCAAATATGCGGCGAGAAATAAGTGAATGCCATAGGAATTAGTGAATGAAAGAAATATTTTGGATTGGAACAAATAAACAAATTTGAGTCTAAATACATTGATTTGTATCATAGAGATATTAAAAAGGAAGTATTTCATACATATCAAGTTTTCAGTATATAGATGGATTTTAATTTGAAAAGAAAAATTGTCATGTTTTATAGCATCTAAGAATGTCACAATATTTCTTACATGATTGAATTCTAGAGTTCCCATTTTGAAGGTCATCATTATTGATTAAAATTTTCTGAGCAAGTATAATATATGAAGCAGCCACAAATACAACATAGCCCAGTGGTTAAGAGGGTGAAATTGGGATTCTAAGAAACAGAGGTAACTTGTCAAATACCCTTTTGGGGGCCTTGAACAACTTATTTTAACTTTCTAAATGGAGGTTTCCTCAGCTGTCATGTGATAGTAATAGCAGTGTCTAATTTTTTTATTGTACTGTGAGCACTAGATGAGATAAGCAAAGTATTTGGCACAGTGCATGGAACATGGTAAGCATTCAGTAACTTTTAACAACCATTATCATTATCAGAAAGTCTTTGAGCTTAGATAGAAGTTGTAGAATTTATACAGACCATTTGCAATGCCTAGGCAATTTTACTGAACATGAATTCTGGGTATACACTGCCTTTGTTTTCCACTTCATTCTAGTTTTGAGTGAATTAGCTCCTGGCTTATTAGGATTTTATGATGGTGCAGCCAAATACTGGCAATGCTGTGCCTACCCATGTCCCTTTGGGCTACCTAAGTGGGACCTCGAAAAGTTTCCATGTGAGCTTAATGGTCCCTGTATTCCCCTGCCCAAGACCATTCTCAGGCCACAGGTGGAAATTTGGCTTTCATGGTAAGTACAAGCCCAGGAGCAACCTCAACTAATGAGAAAAGGGAATTTGTGAGCCAGAACCCCACATTCTTCTCCTTTTATGGAGCAACTCTGAGCTGTCTTCTAGAAATTCTATCAGATGGCCTCCAATGGGAGTGGACTTCAGTCTCCCAGAAGAATAACTTGCTTAAATGAAGCTTTTCCAAATCTCCTATCTTCTCCATCTTACTTCCTCACTCCTACATTGTGCTTTCTATGCCAGTTATCCATTTACTGCCTCAATTTCAATTTCTACCCTTGATTCCCTGTTCTGTGATAATTGAGATGGGCCTTGGCAGCTGTCATGATGTTCAGCTGTTGCAGTTGGGGTTGCTGGAGAGACACCAGTGAGGAAGGGGTTTGGCTTCCCCTGACTTGAGAATATTTCTCTAGGTACGACTATAGCAGCACATGAAGATTCCATAGCACCTGGAAGTCAACCATCCATGCACAGCCACGGACAGCTTCTCCTGGCACACCCCTCGGGTGGTTTTGCAGCAGAGCACCTCCAGCACATCACTTCCAATGAAGTGATCTCCCATAGTAGTCCCTAGAGCAGCTTCACACTGAAGCAAGCAACAGTGGCACAACATGTCCCTGTGACATATCTTCACAGGCTCAGTGAACTCATGGATCCAGAGCTGTGTCCTCTCCAACAAGGTCTGAATCTGTAGCCTTGGGGGTGTGAATGTGTGCATGCATGTGTGGGTGTGTATGACAGTGGGGTCCCTCTACCAGAGGTGGCACTCTATCTTAGGCTTTGAATAATAGATGCTCCTCATATGTATTTGCTATTTCTATATTTTTGGAGTTCTCTTTACTCCTTACTAGCTAATTCTGTTAGACCAATGTCATTTTATAGTTAAATTCTTCTTTATATGAAGGACTCTATGTTCAAATTTCTGTGTGATTTCTTCTGACTGGACCAATTCCCAGATAAACTACTTGAACCTGAATCTTTGTCTCAGGGCCTGCTTTAGAGGGAATCCAAAATAAAGATCTGAGTTACAGCAGACTTTCAAGATGACAACCTGGAAGTGAATTGCTTGCTGATCAGATGGAAAGAGAAATGGCATTTTTGATGGAAGATATAATGCCATAATCCAGACACAATACAACATAATGATTACATAGATTCTCATTTATGATGGATTGAGATGAGAAATAGGGAAGAGAAAACTCTGGCTTTTAATAGTCTAGCCCATTGGTTCCCAAAGTGTGGTCCCTGGAGCATCAACATTAGCATCATGTGGAAACCTGGTAGAAATGCTTATTCTTGGCCCCCTTCCCAAATTTTCTGAATCAGGAACTCAGGGATTGGAGTCCTAAAATCTGTTATATAAAGCTCTCTGAGTGGTCCTAATGCAATGTAAAGTTTGAGAGCCAATGCTCTAAAACTTGAAAGATATGAGTATAAATAGAAAAATTGTGAAGCAGACTGACTTTTATAATGGACATAAAAGCCTTGAAGAAAGGGAATGTCAGCCTTGGGTCGGTGAACTATCAACTTAGGGTTGTAAAAGCAGAAAGCTTTCATAGCAGCCTCTGAGACCCTCTTCTGCAACTGAAGGAAAGGATGTGCTGATCATTGGGCACACTATTCAATCATAGGAGGGATCTAATTACAAATTTAAATTCACAGCCCCAGAAAATCTTTTATGCCAAAGTCAGGGCAATGATAGGGAAGAAGTGACATATTATGGTATAGTGGGTCAATATACTTGAGAACTTTTAACCCTGCCTTGTCCCTTAAGATCGCCAGAGGTAAGCATTGTTCCTCCTTCTTGGAGACCAGACAAAGGTCTCACCTGAGATCAATGCCTGACAGAAAATGTTTGCCCTCCTCCAGTTCTATACTTGCCTCCCTCCAGCAATTCTAGATCAATAACTAGGACCAAGTCGTGTCCTAGCCTAACTTGGTAAAGTCTTTCCTTGGTATGGACTATTTATCAAAAATCTGAAGAATATTTATAACATAGAATGGCAGGAAATAAGAGATCATTTATAAGAATGATTCTAGAGTGTTACACTGAAAAGGATTCAGAATATAAGGCAATGCAGGGGGGGATTGATTAAAAATAGAGTCATGTCATGCAATTCAGGAATTAGTATCTTCATAAGGACTTGTAATGGCTTCTTCAACATAATGGTTGAAATGTCATAATCACATAGGTAGAGTATTGAGAGGGGAATAAGAGACTTAAAGATGGGGGGCATATAAGAATGAACATTAAGTGTATAAGTCTTTGTGTCTTGCATTATGGCCCATTAGAAAGTGTCCACTTCAAAGAATATATTGGATAGTCACTAGACAGAATGATTCAACCAGCTTTGTCCTTAGATATGTTGGTGCTTCCACAATGGACACATAAACAGTATCCACGGTGGCAGGAATGGAGACTATGCAAAGATCCAACTGTGTGCAATCCAACCAATGAGCTGCAGTGACCAGCACTGACTTCCTAATAGGGTACCATTTCTAATGATACCAATTAGCTTCTTGGTAAGAAGTTAACTACTTCAAAACCCACGGAAAAAGCAACCTAGACCAGTAAAAGTAGAGGGTAGGGATGAAGAGTTCCAGAATGGTTAGCAGAAGAAGGAGATGATGAGCTCCTATTATTGCCCTGGTACCAACTTCAGCATTAGGAACTATGGAATCATTTCCCACTGACTCTTCTTTTGTGGGAAATAAAGCTCAGAATGAAGAAGACCTTAATTGGCAGATTTAGAAAATTGTACTTGCTGGAGAAAATTTTTTAAAGCACCAGATAATATGAAAATATAATCATAAATGTAATTGTTAATAACACCCTTGACTCCACTCCAAAGAAGTAAACCCACATACATGTACATACATGTACATGTAGCAATAGCATGACAAAATGTCAGAGACTAAAATTTGAAGAGTCAAATTATTAGGTGAGCTTTTCCTGAATAATTATACTAATTTCATTTTGTTTTGTTAGAACCATTCTCTCAGAGTTCAAGAAAATTAGACATTTTAGGGTTCTTGGCTAAAATATTTAAATGTTAATGTTTTGAATGCTTACTCTGTTTTAATCTCAAACCTAACACATTCATAACATCTTTTTCTATACTTAAAGTATTCTTGTGAATTAAATACTAACATTATCTCTGTTTTTGCTAAAAGGAAAGTGAGGTGTGGCTTGTAGCAGAATCAGGGATTCAAACCCAGTTCTGCCTGACACTGAAATCTATGTAGCAACTGTGTTGTATTTGTCATAATTTTTTTTTTTTCCAAAATGAGGTGGTGAGAAAACACAGCACTTGTATCATTTTACTGTAGTTGCTTTATGCTGTCTTTTGAGGTGGCAGGTCTCAGATAGTGAGTACTGGTAGTTCCATTTCAAAAGGGTCATAAAGGGAATGCAATTATTCCTCATACCCCATCTGCAGAGTTTTAGGTAATTGCTGATAATCCAACTTGAGGTTCTTGGCTGCTGCAACTTATATTAATGATTAAGTGAAATATAAGAAATATAAATTGAGCTGCCTATAGTATTTGGGAAGTAATGAAAGATGTTCTATTGCTTCTAAAGTGAAGTATTTAAAATACAATGTAGCAAACTAAAATGTTAATGTATTTTTAAGAAGAGGCTTAGATTGAGGAATAGGGAAATATTTACATGAATCATGGTAGAGTTGCATTTATAATAAGAGAGCTGCCAACTTTATAGGTAGGTTGCCTATACAATGTATATCGAAGCTGAGAAGAATTTTATTTTAATTGCTTTTTAAGTCTACTGAACTCCTGTTGGTTTATACACAAGATTTACACCAACATGTTCTTTCCATCTCCATTTCCCATGAAGGGAATATTAATCTTTGATTACCTCCATAATTACAGATATGGAAGTAGTTTTTAATTATATATCCTACTTACAACCAACTTTCTAATTTTTAAGATTATTTCATTTTAACCTTATGTTGGGACTACAGATAGCAGACACATGGATTCCATAGGATATTGGTAATAGTCAACCATATTCAGGCAAACTCCTTCTTACCTTTCTTTTCTCTACTGCTTATGTTTAGGACTCTCAAGTAGACTTCATGTTAACCACCTGGGGAATGGGGAGGTTTAGGGAATGGAGGGATTGAGAGAAAAGGAAAAAGGACTAATGGACATGGACAACAGTGTGATGATTGCTGGCAGAGGGGGACATAAGGGTAATGGAAAAATGCAATAAAGTTTACAGTAAACATATAAAAGTGAAGGAAAATTAAAGCCTTTCTCCGACAAACAAAAACTAAGGGAATTATGACAGTAAACTCACCATGTAAGAAATGCTAAAATAAGTTTGTCATAAATGGTGACCTGCACAACGAAGGGAAAATTTCGCAGAATGAATACATAGACACAAAATAAAACAATTTAGTTGTCTTATTCTTGGTTTATCTAAATGATAACTTTTTGTTAATAGCAACAATGTACTGGGTGCTGAATGCCTGTGGCTCAGTGAAATAAATGACACTATCTTAAGGGATAAAAAGAAAAAATTGGGAATACTCTGTTTAAAGATACCTGTACTACGCATGATTTGATATACTATTATTTGAAAATAGATTTAAATTAATTAAAATTATATTGTAATTTCTAGGACAACTCAAAAATTTTAAATAAGTATAATTGATATAAGAGGGAATATAATGCATACTCTTATTCATTGTACAATTAAAACCAAAGAAAGAAGGCCAGGGGGAAAAATAAGAACCAATGCAACAAATAGAAAATGGTTACAAATATGGGAGTTATTAATTCATGTTTGTGAGTATCAAAGCATATTTCTTAGCAGTTTTAATTTAAAGATGAATCTAAATCAGAAGTAAGCCACCTTTTTATGTAAACAGCCACATAGCACATATTTTAGGCTTTGTGGGCCATGCGGTCCTCATAGCAACCATAGGTAATACAGGAAGAAGCAAGTGTGACAGTGGCAATAAAAATGCTGTAAATGTAATACAACAATTAATTATTTAAAAATTATTATGGACAGTAAAATTTTAATTTCATGTAATTTTCATATTCTTAAATCATTTTTCTTCTTCTAAATTTTTCAGTCATCTAAAAAATTTTTTTAATAAAGCATTCTTAGTTTGGCAGCTATACAAAGACCAGTGGAGGACCAGATTTGGTACATGGGTACAGTGTGGAGATCACTGCTCTAAGATCTCTTAACAGAACTCATGTGTGTATGTGTGTTCAGTGTAATGCACTTATCCTATAATCAGTCTACATTTATTTTAGAATTGTTTAGATGGCTGAGGAAGACAGTTATTTGGCACCAATAAGAAGGGAAATAGGAAGGGCCTACTATATGAGCCCATAAATTCCTTACTTCAATATAGTCTTCCTTCTTGTATAAATTACCCCTAACAAGACCTCACTCTACAAAATAATAGAGAGGGAAGTCCATTTATTGTTTTTCTTTAGTGAAAAATGTTATATGTTTTATCTTTTTCTTTCTTGGTATTTATTATCAATAGAAATGCCTATCCTAGAATGAAAGTTTTCACATAAGACTCAGGCAACATGTCAGAAAGTTAGACCTGACTTAATCAAACTGTATGGTTATACAAGAAAATATTTAAGTTCCTAATAAAAATAACCATTATTTTGTTACTTTTAAAAGGGAATCTCACTGTTAAATTTTTAAGTGACTTTATTAAAAATAAGGCTCAGAAATGCCATCTGTTCTTCACTTCCTTGAAATTAACACTGATTATATTGAGTTATGACAATTAAGTTATGTGGTAAAAGAATCAAGTTTTTACCCAGAATGAAAGCCTGACACACAAATGGTCCATCTATATATGATTTGTGATGCACAGAAAACCTAGTGTTAAATATTATTAACTCTTGTGCTGCTAAGTTTCCCCAAAAGTAAAGTAACATCATTTTTTTAAAGAATACTCACTCCTAAAGTAACATCATTTAATATAAAAAATAATTTTACTTTAGCTTGTGGTTGTCAACTATATATCTAAATAAAGAAGAATATTAAAGTATTAAATATTTAGAAGACTATGAGGAACTTAGAGACATAAGAAGGATTTTAAAATATGTACTTCAGTGGGAAAACACTAACAAGACTTTTGATGATAGATTGTATTATTGTTCAAAATATTTGCCATCCCTCCCCTTGAGAGGGTGTTCTATATCCCATTTCCTTAGATGTCAGGCTAGACTCCACAACTTGCTTTTGTCAATGAAATGTTAGTATCCGAGAAGAGGTAAGAACCGATGCATGATTAACTAAAATCTTTTTTTCTTCTCCTGTTACAACGATAGGCAATATTTGTCAAGACCCTGCAGTAAAAATGACATGGAATATGTGTACAGCTGCTTCTCAGCTAACACATGATGTGGACCAGAAATGAAACTACTTTTGTTGTTGTAAGCAATACAATGTTGGGCTTATTATTGCTACCTAACTTATCTTATACTTACTCATACACTTCCTACAGGTTAGAAGAGGTCTTATCACTGTTTGTTTGCTTGCTTGTTTGTTTTCAAAACAACAGCTAAGTGAGTCAATGCTATGGGTACTGTATGTATAAGGCTCTACTGAAGGGCTTAGTTGATTAACAATAGCATGCCCATTCTACAGGGATATAGCCACATAGTTTGTTCAGTCAGAGCATGAAAATCTTGGAGTAAAATGAGCAAATAAGGTCTACCCTTTCCATGTGATGATCTATGCACTTTCTGAGGACAATTAGAGTAGTTAACCAAAATACCAACCTAGACTAGTGAATGAAAAGTACACATAACTAAATGATAAAAGCATCTAAAGTATAATCATATCATCTAAAATATGATGTATAAGTCTCTAATGTTAAGGTCCAATTTTTCTCCACCACTCTGCAGTTGTTTTCATTTTTACTTATTTATTTTCTTGATTGGTTGCCTCTAATGCATCCTGCACTGGGAACCTGGCTTGCAACCCAGCCATGTTCCCTGACTGAGAATCAAACTGGCGACCCTTCAGTTTGCATGTCAATGCTCTGCTTACTGAGCCACACTGGTCAGGCTCTGTGGTTGTTTTTAATTTGGTTATTTTTTTTTTGTACAGACAAGGTTTCTCTTGGCCTTCCATTAGTCAGGTTCTGTAGGAATTTTTACTGTGTCACATATTATGACTTTCTATAAGTTTCAGTGCTAGTATGCCACTCCCTCCCCCACATTTTCACCTATTTGCAGAAAATTCAGCATCTCTCCATTTAGAATGGCTCAATGTGAACCTTAAATTTAATGATTGTCATCTATATTGAAGGCTGTTTTCTTTCCAAATGGTATTGAAATTGCCAGATGCTACTTCTTATCACTGAGAAATAGCTTCTTTTTCATAGACTGAACCTCTGCTTAATACTGAAAGTGATAATGATGATGATATAATGGCTGCCATTTATTTAAACTCCAGAAAGCTCTGGGAATTTTTTTTTGGAATTATCTCACTTAAGCCTCACAAAACTATACAAATAGTTACTATTTTTACTTCACATTTAAGTAAACTGACAGGAAAATTCTCTGATATAGGATCATAAAACAAATTTCAACGTCCATTGCTCTTCTACTAAACTACATTATTTCCTCAGACTACTCTATGGGTCTCTCAGTCATCTATCATTGTATCTTGCATTGTATACTGTGGCAGTAAGGAGATTCTAATGAGAATGCTTCTTTGAGAGAAAAATATTACTTGGTATCTGAGCTGAAAAATATTACTTTCCCTGAGCAGAAACATGTTCATCATGGCACTTTTTGAATAAGATCATTAAACACTCCCCTGACTGTATCAACCTTCAGTTTACTATCATGCCCAGTATAATGCAAGATGTACTATTCATCAACAGGCCTGAAGAAGTGATAAATGAGCAGAAATAAAGCTAGTCAGAGGTAAGGTCTGGCTTCCAGGGAGGCAGCGGACACCCAGCTCTGTTTTAGCCAACTGTCTGTTTATAAAAGGACTCTCTCTGGTGAGGGAGCTAAGAGACAAGAGAATCTCTGAGCAAAGTAACATAAGTTATAGAACTATGCTCCTAACACCATGAAACTGAGTTGA
>PVIW01011333.1:0-38205 GCA_004026585.1 Noctilio leporinus
ATGCCACCAAGGGGAGGGAGCATTTCTTCCCACTAACACAAACTCCAATCAAATTTTTAACCTTTTGGTCCCAGGTCAAGGAGACAGCATAGTTTTGAGCAAAATGTTCTGGAGATTAATGGTCAGGTACTAATGAAAATGTTTTAGGTCTGAAAGGGATCTTAGAGATCATGGACTCAGTGGTTCTCCAAATGTGGGTGTTGTAGGAATCACCTGGAAGGCTTATTGGACCAAGCATTGCTGGGTCCCACCCCAGAAGTCAGGATTCCATGTGTCTGGTGTGACCTGAGAAGTCACATTTTCACCAAGTTTCCAGGGGAGGCTTTTGCTGCTAGTCTGGGTGCTGTCCTTTGAGAACCATGGGATTATTCCAACTTCCACTTTCCACAGGCGGTTCATTTGAGGCAGAACTACAGTTATCTACTTTATAGAGTTGGTTTTAACACTTATTAGTTGCCATGACTTTGCCATCTTATTTAGATTTTCTGTGCCTCAGTTTTCTGATCTACAAAATTAGGGTAAAAGCTGTGTCCTGCCTATCCCACGGAGTTATTTAATTTACAGGGTTTCCATTGTTGGGCAGTTATCTCCACCTTCAGCAACAACCTTCTAACTTGGTTGTGGAGCAGTCAAGTGGTAATCAGGTCCATGCACTTAACCATTCTCCAGCTGGCTAGCTGGTCAGAGTTTGTACCCTGCTTTCCCTTTTGTCAAGGACAGAAAGAGGGAGATGCTGTCAGATTGGAGTAGAACATAAACCATTTGTTCTTTTTTGTTGTATTTTTCTCAGTTTATGTTTGCCTCTTACGTTAGGTAATATTTCTAAGTATATTGGTTTTGCTTTTTAGTGTAGAAGCTTTCCCAATATTTTCCTTTCCTACTTCTTTCATACTCTTTAAATTTACCAAATTTTTATTATCTGATTATAAAACCCTTCATGTATATATTTTTCTCATTTTAAGTGTGAGATTTTACCATGTATATGTTTATCTACTTGGAGTTATACTGGCATGTCATATAAAGTTTGGGTTTCTGTTGGCTTTTCCCCCCTAAACAGATAGCTTCTTGGCATTATTTGTTGTATTATCTCTTTTCTCTTTCTTGATATATGGTTAGTCTAGTTAAAGGTTTTCAACTCTTTATCATTTTTTTAAAAAACCTAGTGTCATTGTTTTTTTCTTTTTTTTAAGTATATTTTATTGATTATGCTTTTATAGTTGTCCCATTTTTTCCTCTTTGCCCCTCTGCCTGGTACCTCCCTTTCCTCCAGCAACCCCTCTTACTTCATGTCCATGGGGCATGTATATAAACTTCTTTGGCTTCTCCTTTTCCTATACTATTCTTTTTTTTTTTTTTTTTAAATATGGAATGCTTCACGAATTTGCGTGTCATCCTTGTGCAGGGGCCATGCTAATCTTCTCTGTATCGTTCCAATTTTAGTATATGTGCTGCCGAAGCGAGCACTCCTATACTATTCTTAACGTTTCCCTTTTCTATTTTGTATCTAGGGATTAAGTTTCTTAATCCCTGTACCTTTTCTCCCTTTCTCCCCTTTCCCCACTGACAACCCTCCAAGGTGATTTCCATATCTAAGGTTCTGTTCCTGTTCTAGTTGTTTGTATAATTTGTTTTTGTTTTTTGAGATTCATTTGTTGATAGTTGTGAGTTTGTTCTCATCTTACTGGTCATATAGTTTTGATCTTCTTTTTCTTAAATGTGTCCCTTTAACATTTCATATAATAAGGGCTTGGTGATGATGAACTCCTTTGGCTTTACCTTGTCTTTAATGCACTTTTTCTGCTCTTCCATTCTAAATGATAGAGTAATTTGGTTGGAGGCCCTTGCTTTTCATCCTTTTGAATACCTTTTGCCTGCAAAGTTTTTGAGAAATCAGCAGACAATCTTATGGGCACTCCTTTGTAGGTAATTCTCTTCTTTCTCTCGCTGCTTTTAAGATTCTTCTTCTTCTTTTAATTTTATTGTTGTTGTATTACATCCATCCCCTTTTTGCTCCCCTCTGTCCCCCTCCCCACCCCTCTGTCCCCATTCCCCCCAAAGTCAATCCCACCTGTTGTCCATGTCCATGGTTCCTTTATACTAGGTTCTTGTCTAAACTGCTCCCCTTCCTTGCCTCTGCCTCCCCCCTCCCCCACCCTCCTTCCCCCTGACCATTGAAGGCCTATTCACTGTATTCATATTCTTCTTCTTTTTTAAAAGAGTTCATTCATTATTTTTAGAAAGGGGGAAGGGAGGGGGGAAGAAAGGGAGAGAAACATTAATGTATGGTTGCCTTCCAGCTGGGGACCTGGCTGAAGACATGGCTTGCAACCTGGGTACTTGCCCTGACTGGGAACTAAACCTGCGATACTTAGGTTTGCAGGCTGGTGCTCAATCCACTGAACCACCACCAGCCAGGGCTGCTTTTAAGATTCTTTATCTTTCGTTTTTAGCATTTTAATTATGATGTGTCTTGGTGTGGTCCTCTTTGGGGCTAGCTTGTTTGGGACTTTATGTGCTTCCTGGACTTTTATGTCTATTTTCTTTGTCAAATTAGGGAAGTTTTCCTTCATTATTTTTTCAAGTGAGTTTTCAATTTCTTCCTCTTCTCCTGGCATCCCTATAATTTGGATGTTGACACTTTTCGAGGTGTCCCAGTGTCTTCTTAGTCTCTCTTCACTTAAAAAAAATCTTGTTTCTTCATTCTGTGCTAGTTGATTGTTTATTTCTTCCTTATGTTCCAAACTGTTGATTTGAACCCTGACTTCTTTCCCTTCACCATTGGTTTCAGGTGGATTTTTCTGTATTTCACTTAGTATAGCCTTCACTTCTTCCCTTCTGTATTTGCTATACTCAATCATTTCTGTGACCATTGTTATTACCAGTTTTTTTTTTACTTAAAATATATTTATTATTTTTAGAGAGAGGGGAAGGGAGGGAGGCAGAGAGGGAGAGAAATATTAATGTGTGGTTGCCTTTCACCTGCCTCCAGCTATGAACCTTGCTGGAGACCTGGCTTGCAACCTGGGTATGTGCCCTGGCTGGGAATCAAACCAGTGACCTTTGGGTTTGCAGGCTGGTGCCTATTCATGAGCCACCTGCCAGGGCTTATCACCAGTGTTTTGAACTCTGTCTGTTAGGTTGGCTATCTCCTTATTGCTTAATTCTCCCTCTGGAGCCTTTGGTCCCTTTTTTGAGCCACACTTCTCTGTCTCCTCAATTTGACAGCCTCCTGTGTTTGCCTCTGTGGCTTAGGTAGAGCTGTGAGCTCCTATTACGTTGTAAGGGGTGGAGCCTTAGGTATTTGTCAGTGCCGGGTGACCTGTTTCATCACCTTGTGGTATTGTATGTTGGGTGGGATCAGAGGGAACAATGCTGCTTGCTCAGCACTTGCCTCTTTTCCAGTCACTTTACCTGCTTTCCAAATGTGACTGGTGACCCTATAGCTGTTGCCCTGGTGACAGATCCCACAGTGGGTAGGTTTGTGTACAATCTAGACCCTCTAAATGAACTCTCCTGAGTGAGGGGCAGTTTATTTAACCACCCCAACCCTTACTGGTTTTTATAGCTAGAAACAATGAGGTTTATTTTCCTGGCACTGGGACCATGAGCTGTGTGGTCTGGCTTGGGACAGGGGTTGCTCCCCAGGTGTTCCTCCTGGCTTTTATGTGTGACTTTTCCCACCAGCTGGCTAGCCACAGCCACTGCCTTGCTGCCACTGCTGCTGCTGCTGCTGCTGCTGCTGCTACTACCACCACTACCATCACTATCACCATACCACACCCTCTATGACCCATCTCCCCAGCTCTGCCCCTTCCACCTGTCTGGATGAGTATCACTTTTATATATATATATATATATATATATATATATATATATATATATATATATATGTTTTTGACTTACATGCAGTTTGATTTTCTGGTAGTTCTGGTTGTTTTTGTTTTGTTTTGAGGTAGATGTAATCCTTCTTATGGTTGTGGAAGGAGGCAAAGCTTGTCTACCTATGGCTCCATCTTGGCCAGAAGTTAAATTTTTTCCTATTGTTTTCATATTCTCTGTTTCATTTCCTTTTGCTCAAGTCCTTATTATTACTTTCCATCTGTTAACTTTGGGCTTAGTTTGTTCTCATTTTTTCTATTTCCTTGAGATATAATGTAAGGTTATTTGAGATCTTTATTAATGTAGGCATTTATTGTTATAAGTTTTCCTCTTAAAAATGCTTCCACTCCATTCTATAAGTTGTGATATATTATATTTTCATTTTTGTCTCAATTTGTTATTTCGTTGTGTTTTGATTTCTTCTTTGATCCATTAGGTGTTCAGCAATGCATTGTTTAATTTCCATGTATTTGTGGATTTTCCAATTTTCTTCCTCTTATTGATTTCTAGGTTTATATTATTGCAGTCATAAAAGATACTTAATGTAATTTCAATCTTCTTGAATTGCTTAACTTGTTTTGTCTATTTGAAATAACTATCACCATTAATAGTGTATTTTTTTATGTGCTTAAAATTCTTGACTGTTTACATATAGCCTTCACATCCTCTTTTTATTTGAATCCTCATTATGGCCTATGGGGTTTCTACTCTCAGGGAAGTGCCATAATGCTGGATGTAATGTTGTAGACTGGCTTACAAAATCTTTATGTTTGAATAATGAGCTCTCGAGGAGAGGAAGCAAAATGTTTTCTTGGAATTACTAAGAGGTTGTCATTTTTCTTGATCAAATAAAATATTCCTAATGGAAAAATCCAGATGACTTGGTCCAAGGATTGTCTTTTAGGCCTTATGGATGTAGTTAAATGTTTCACTTTTTGGTTGCTACTCCAAGCTTTGCAACAACTAGCCCCCCATTTACCCCACCACCCCTTGAAACACCTTCTCCACATCCCCGAAGGCTGTCAATGCTTATAACTTGGGTGATAGTAACACTGTGCTTAAAGCTCTCTCATTGCACATGGCCCATTTCAACCTGTCCTGGGTCTGGCAGCAATGAGCACCTTTCTGTGATGCAGAACATTTCTTGGGTGTTACCATACTCTTTTGGATGGTATGTTTGGACTCTTGCTCCATCACTGTGACCCATTCCAATTGTCTAGAAATTTACTGCTTGTCATACATATTCTATTGTTGAAACATTGAAGCTGTACTTTCAGTCAGGCAGATAGCAAGCTCACCAGCACAAAGGAAGTCTGGGGCCACTGGGTATCTATCTTACTCCCTGGATCCAGCCTTATGGTGGAGAACTCCTTGTAGCTAAGCTTCTAGTCCCTTCCTTGTAAAGCTTCTGCTTTACAAGGTTTTAGTCCGAAGTAAGACTGCAATCTGAAAGCCATAGAACAGTTCCTTTTCTGATAACTGGAAGCCTTAAGTGATTAGTTCAGCCTTTCCTGTCCTCTTTCCTAGAGGAACATACCTCAAAAGTTACTAGGCTAAACAGCCCTCACCTCCCCCAGGGAACCATCACCCTCAGCCATGGGAAGAGAAGGTCAAAAGAGGGGAAGGTCAGAGAGAAAAAGTCAGTATAGTATTAGAGGGATGGTTAGCTGTGAAGAAAGGGGGAAAGTAGCCCAGCAGTTTTTGACTCCTCTTTTCCCATCCTGCCACATAGTCTTTTTCTTTTGTAGCAATGCCTCCATTAAGAACTTCTAGGCAGAGGAGTAAAGATGGAGGCACCTTTACCATAAGAATCAGTTGATTAATAGTCTGGCTCTTCAACACACAAACCGCATTAGATTTTGATCTAAGTCCACTGAAAGTTAAAATTTTTCCCCTAATTCTTTCCTCTTTATTCCATTCCCCAAGTATACCAAACACTGAGAGCTCCTTTTGGATCCCTGGGCAACACATAGCTCATTTTCTTAGGAGACCCAGAAGTATCTTCTCAGTATACCTTTCACTTGGTCTGTCTCTGCCACCTTGGGGCTACTTTGCTTAAACAGAAATGCAGGCCTAATCATAAATGTGCCTTAAGTTCTGAATGGAATAGCTAAGAAAAACCAATGGTTGTTGGTTTTGCTGATGCTGGTATAATGTGATACTGTGCAACCACATACTGGATTTTGTATTTCTCTAAAAAACAGCTATTATTCTTGATACCGTAGCTTTATTTTTGAAATAATACTAGGTTTTGATTGATTGATTTTATTTCCTTTTTATTTCCACAATGAACAGTTCATTTAAGTAGATATGTTTTACCCAGGGAATTCTAATAGGATAATATTATACCTTCCTTCTCTTATTAGAGTGGACATCTGTTAGGTTATTTTGTTGTTGTTGACACTATTACAGATGTCCCCTAGTTTGCCCCCTTTACCCAGCTCCACCCTTACCTTTGCCACATGACTATGTCCGTGGGCTATGCATACATGTTCTTTGCCTAATCTCTTTCGGTTTCTCTCACCACACTCTCCTATGACAGCTGTCAATCTGTTCTATGTATCCATGTCTCTGGTTTTATTTTGTCCATCAGTTTATTTCATTCAGTAGATTCCACATATTGAGTGACATCATATGGTATTTGTCTTTCACCAGCTGGCTTACTTCACTCAGCACAATATTCTTTAGGTCCATCCATGTTGTTGCAAAAGGTAAGCATTCTTTCTTTCTGTGTAGTATTCCATGGTGTAAATATACCACATCTTTTTTATCCACTCATTTACTAATGGGCACTTGGGTTGTTTCCAGATCTTGGCTATTGTAAGTAACACTGCTATGAACATAGGGGTGCATATATTTTTTCTGATTGGTGTTTCAGGATTCCTTGGACATATTCCCAGAAGTGGAATCACTGGGTCACATGGCGATTTGATTTTTAGTTTTTTGAGGAAATGCCATACTGTCTTCCAAAGTGGCTGCACCAGTCTGCATTCCCACGAACAGTGCACTAGGGCTCCCTTTTCTCCACATCCTTCCCAGCACTTGTTTGTTGATTTGTTAATGATGGCCTTTCTGACAGGTGTGAGGTGATATCTCACTGTGGTTTTAATTTGCATCTCTCTGATGATTAGTAAGTGATGTTGAGCATTTTTTCATGTCTTTTGGCCATCTGTATATCTTCTTTGAAGAAATATCTATTCAGGGCATATACCCATTTTTAAAAAACCAGGCTGTTTGTCCTTCTGATATTGAGTTACATAAGTTTTTAAATATATTTTGGAAATTAACCCCTTATCAGATGTATCATTGGCAAATATGTTCTCCCATACAGTGAGTTCCCTTTTCATTTTGTTGATGGTTTCTTTTGCTGTGCAGAAGCTTTTTAATGTAATGTAATTCTAGTTGTTTATTTTTCCCTTTGTTTCCCTTGCCCTAGGAGATATATTGGCAAAAATATTGCTATGTGAGATGTCTGAGATTTTACTACTTATGTTTTCTTCTAGGACTTTTCTGGTTTTATAACTTATATTTAAGCCTTTTACCCATTTTCAGTTTATTCTTGTGTATGATGTCAATTTTAATTTTTTTGCATGTACTCATCCTATTTTAACAACACCCTTTATTGAAGAGACTTGTATTCCATCATATGCTTTTGCATTGTTGGTCAAATATTAGTTGATCATAAAGACATGGGTTGACTTTTGGTATCTCTGTTCTGTTCCGTTGATCTATGTCTATTCTTATGCCTGTACCAGGCTGCTTTGATTACAATGACTTTGTAGTATGATTTGATGTCTGGTATTGTGATGCTTCTAACTTTGTTCTTATTTCTCAAGATTGCTGAGGCTATTTAGGGTTATTTTTGGTTCCATATACATTTTTGGAATGTTTGTTCTAGATCTGTGAAATATGCCATTGGTGTTGTAATAGGAATTGCATTGAAACTATAGATTGCTTTGGGTAGTATGGAGATTTTAATAATATTAATCCTTCCAGTCCATGAAATGGTATATACTTTCACTTATTTGTGTCTTCTATTTTTTCCTCAGTGTCTTATAGTTTTGAAAAAAATATTTTATAAAATATTTTATTTATTATTTTTAGAGGAGGGGTAGGGAGAGAGGCAGAGAGGGAGAGAGACACAATGTATGGTTGCCTTTCACCTGCCTCCACCTGGGGATCTGGCTGGAGACCTGGCTTGCAACCTGGTTATGTGCCCTGGCTGGGGAATTGAACCAGTGACCTTTGGGTTTGCAGGCCAATGCCTTATCCACTGTTCTACTAGCTAGGGTTCCTATAGTTTTTTGAGTATAGATCTTTTGCCCACTTGGTTAAGTTTATTCCTAGGTGCCTTGTTTATTTATTTTTACAATAGTAAATGGAATTATTTTCTTATTTTCTCTTTCTGAGGTTTCATTATTTGTGTATAAAAGTGCCACTGAGTCCTGGCTGGTGGCAAAGTGGATAAGGTGCCAGTCTGCATACCCAAAGGTCACTGGTTTGATTTCCAGCCAGGGCACATATAACCAGTTTGCAAGCCAGGTCTCCAGCTAGGTCCATAGCTGGAAGCAGGTGAAAGGCAACCATACATAGATGTCTCTCTCCCTCTCTGATTCTCTTCCTTCCCTTCTCTCTCTAAAAATAATTTTAAAAAATCTTTAAAAAAATGTGCCACTGATTCCTGGATATTAATTTTGTACCCTGATTCTTTGCTGAATTCATTTATTAAATCTGGTAGTATTTTTGTTGAGTCTTTAGGGTTTTCTATACACAATATATGTCATCTGTGAATAATGACAGTTTTAATTCCTTCTTTCCAATTTGGATGCCTTTTATTTCATCTTCTTGTATGATTGCTGTGGCTAGGACTTCCAGTACTATGTTGAATAAGAGAGGTGAAAGTGGATATTCCTGTCTTGTTCCTTTGGGTTTGTAGGTCGGCACCTTATCCACTGTGCCACCAGCCAGGGTTTTTAAAAATTATTTTATATCTATGTTCCTGTCCCTATTTCTTTTTCTTCTTAATATACTCTTTTAAACATTTCTTTCTTTTTTATTCTTTATGACCTAGAGCCTTGGGAGTAGTTTCATTGGTATCTGCCATGCCTGGTCTAAAAGACTTATCCAAATCACCTGACTTCATTAAGGGTTGTCTATCTACCTGTCTATCTGTCATCCATTGTTGTTGTAATACAATTGTTTCATTTTCCCCCCATTGCTCTCCCCTGCCCCACCCTCCCTGTCCCCTTTCCCATAGTCAATCCCCACTTCATTGTTCACCTCTATGGGTCATTCACATTAGCTCCTCCATTAAACCCTTACACTACCTCCCTCTCCCTCCCTCCTAGTTACCTTCATGCTGCCCCCCCTCCATATATCTGGTTTTATTCTGCTTGTCTATTAGTCTCCTGTATTAAGTGAAATAATATGGTATTTATCTTTTGCTGCCTGACTTATTTCACTAAGCATGATACTCTTCAGCTCCATCCATGCTATGGCAAATGGTAAGAGTTCCTTCTTTCTCTGCTGCATAGAACTCCATTGTGTAAAGGTACCAAAGTTTCTGGATCCACTCAACCACTGATGAGCATTTAGGCTGCTTCCAGCATTTGGGTATTATAAATAGCACTGCTATAAACATAGGGGTGCATAGGTTCTTCTGAATTGGTGTTTCAGGATTACTTGGGTGTAATTCTAGCAGTGGAATTGCTGGGTCTTAAAGGAAGTCCTATTTTTAGTGTTTTTTGAGGAAATTCATTACTATTTTCTGTAGTGGCTGCACCAGTCTGCATTCCCACCAGCAGTGCACTATAGTTCCCTTTTCTCCACATCCTCGCGAGCACTTGTTTGTTGATTTGTTGGTGATGGCCATTCTGACAGGTGTGAGGTGGTATCTCATTGTGGTTTTAGTTTGCACCTCTGGTGGCTAGTGATGTTGAGCATTCTCTCAGATGCCTATGAGCTCTTTGTATGTCTTCCTTGGAGAAGTGTCTGTTCAGGTCCTTTGCCCATTTTTTAATTGGGTTGTTTTCTCCCTTGTGTTGAATTGTATAAGTTCTTTATATATTTTGAGATCAAACCCTTATCTGAGGTGTCATTGGCAAATATGTTTTCCCATACATTTGGTTCCCTTTTAATTTTGCTGATATTTTCTTTAGCTGAGCAGAAACTTTTCATTTTGATGTAGTCTCATTTGTTTATTTGTTCCTTTATTTTCCTTGCTCTGGGAAAGATATCAGTGAAAATATTGCTGCGTGGGATACCTGCCCTTTTTCTGTCTATGCTTTCCTCTAGGACTTTTATGGTGGCACAACTTATGTTTAAGTCTTTTATCCCTCTTGAGTTGATTCTGCTGTATGGTGCAAGTTGGTGATCTAGTTTCATTTTTGTATGTTCCTGTCCAATTCTCCCAACATCACTTGTTGAAGAAGCTATCTGCACTCCTTTTTATGTTCCTTCCCCCTTTGCCGAATATTAGTTGCCCATAGAGTCCTGAATTGATTTATGTGCTCTCTATTCTGTTCCATTGATCTGTTAGTCTGTTTTTGTGCCAATACCAGACTGTTTTGATTAAAATAGCTTTGTAATATAGTTTGATACCTGTTATTGTGATTCCTCCTACTTTGTTCTTCTTTCTCAAGATTGCTGTAACTATTCAGGGTCATTTTTGGCTCCATATAATTTTTTAAAGTATTTCCCCCAGATCTGTGAAATATGATGTTGGTATTTTTATAGGGATTGCATTGAATCTATAGATAACTTTGGGTGGTATGAACATTTTTTATGATGTTAATTCTTCCCATCCATGAACATAGTATATGCTTCCATTTATTTGTATCTTCCTTAATTTCTTTCTTCAGTGTTCTGTAGATTTCCGAGTACAGGTCTTTTACCTTCTTGGTTAAATTTACTCCTAGGTACTTTATTTTTCTTGTTGCTATAGTAAATGGGATTTGTTTTCTAGTTTCTTTCTCTGATGTTTCATTGTCAGTGTATAAAAATGGCTTAGATTCCTGGATATTGACTTTGTCTCCAGCTATTTTGCCAAATTCATTTATTAGTTTGAGTAGTTTTTTTGGTGGACTCTATAGGGTTTTGTATGTACACTATCATGCCATCTGTAAATGAGTTATACTTCCTCCTTTCCAATTTGATGCCTTTGATTCCTTTTTCTTATCTGATCACTGTGGCTAGAACTGCCAAAATTATGTTGAACAGAACTGGAGAAAGTGGGCAGTCTTGTCTTGTTCCTGATCTTAAGGAAAAGCCTTTCAGTTTTTGCCTATTGAGTATGATGTTGGCTGCAGGTTTCTTGTATATGGCCTTTATTATGTTGAGGTATGTTCCCTCTATTCCCATCTTGCTGAGTATTTTTATCATAAATGGGTGCTGTACTTTGTCAAATGATTTTTCAGCATCTATTGATATGATCATATGGTTTTTGTCTTTCATTTTGTTCATGTGGTTTTCACCACATAATTGATTTTCAAATGTTGTATCATCCTTGCATCCCTGGGATGAATCCCACTTGATTATGGTGTATGATCTTTTTATACATTGCTGGATCTATTTTGCCAATATTTTGTTGAGAATTTTAGCATCTATGTTCATCAGAGATATTGGCCTGTAGTTTTCTTTCTTTGTGTGGCTTGATCAGGCTTTGGGATTAGAATAGTACTGACCTCATAGAAAGAGTTTAGGAGTTGTCCCTCTTGGATTTTTTGGAGTAGGTTGAGAAGGATTGAAGTTAGTTCTTCCCTAAATATTTGGTAAAATTCACCTGTGTAGCCATCTGGTCTGGGGCTTTTGTGTGCCAGGAATTTTTAAATTACTGCTTCAATTTCACTAGTTGTTATTGTTTCATTCAGGCTTTCTGCTGCTTCTTGATTCAGTTTTGGAAGATTATATGTTTCCAGAAATTTGCCCATTTTACTCAGGTTGTCAAATTTCTTGTCATGTAGCTGTACATAGTAATTTCTTATAAGCCTTTGTATTTCTGTGGTATCAGTTGTGATTTCTCCTTTGTAGTTTCTGATTTTATTTATTTATTTATTTATTTATATTTTTTCCTTGATGAGTCTGAATAATGGCTTGCCAATTTTATTTATCTTTTCAGAGAGTCAGTTCTTGGATTTATTGATCCTTTGAATTGTTCTTTTTATTTTTATGTCACTTAATTCTGTCTGATTTGATTATTCCTTCCTTCTATTCAGTTTGGTTTTTGTTCCTTGTTGTTCCTCTAGTCCTTGTAGCTGTAGGGTTAAATTGTTTATGTAAGCTTCTTCAAACCTTTTTAGGTAGGCCTGTATTCCTATAAATTTCCCTCTCTGGATTGCCTTTGCTGTGTTCTATAGGTTTTGGTTTGTTGTGTGTTCATTTTCATTTGTTTACAGAACCTTTGCGATTTCTTCCTTGATCTCAGTGTTAACCCAATTATTATTCAGTAGCGTGTTACTGAATGGATTTGGATGTTTTGGGGTTTTCCCCTTGAGTTTGGTTTCTAGATTCCAGCCATTGTGATCTGTGAAGATGACTGGTATATTTTCTTTCATTTTTTGAGTTTGTGGAGGCTTGTTTTGTGTCCTACCATGTCATCTATCTGTGAGAAAGTTTCATGTGTATTTGAAAAGAAAGTGTACTTTGCCTCCTTTAGGCAAAAAGTTCTATATATATCAGTAAGTCCATTTTATCTAGAGTGGTGTTCAATGCCATAATATTCTTGGTGTTTCTTTGCTTGGAGGATCTGTCCATTGTTGAGAGTGGGGTGTTAAAACCCCCTACTATGAATGTATTGTTGTCTATATCCTTCTTGTAATCCTCCAATATTTTTCTTATATAATTGGGTGCTCCTATATTTGGTGCATATATGTTTACAAGGGTTATGTCTTCTTGATGGATTATTCCCTTAAGTATTATGAAATGCCTTTCTTTGTCTCTTTTGATGGTCTTTGTTGTGAAGTCTATTTTGTCTGATATGAGTATTTCTACTCCAGCTTTTTTTCATGTCCATTTGCTTGAAATACATTTTTTTCTATCCCTTTACTTCACTCTGTGTAGATCTCTTATTCTGAGGTGGGTCTCTTGTAGACAGCATATATGTGGGTCATGTTTTCTTATCCATTTGGCTACCCTGTGTCTTTTGATTGGAGCATTTAATCCATTTACATTTGAGGTTATTATTGATAGGTACTTATTCATTGTGGGGGTTTTTCTTTATGTGTGTTTCTCTCTCTCTTTTTCTTCCTATTCTTATAGCAGTTCCTTTAACATCTTTTCCAATGCTGGTTTTGTGGAGATGTATTCTTTTAACTTTCTTTTGTCTTGTAAACTCTTTATTTTGCCTTCCATTTTGAATGAGAGCCTTGCTGGGTAGTGTAGTCTTAGTTGGAGGCCTCTATTTTTCACTGCATGAAGTATTTTTTGCCATTCTACTCTGGCTTGTAGTGTTTTTGTTGAGAAATCACTTGTATGCTCTTATCTGTTTCTCTCTTGCTGCCCTTAGGATTCTCTCTTTATTCTTGAATGTTGCCATTTTAATTATGATGTGTCTTGATGTAGGCCTGTTTGGATTAATCTTCATTGGGACCCTATGTGCTTCCTGGACTTTGGGTAATTTTTTCTCTCACCAAATTCAGGAAGTTTTTTGTCATTACTTTTTCAAGCAGGTTATCTATTCCTTGCTCCTCTTCCTCTCTTTCTGATATCCTTATGATATTGATATTATTATGTTTCATGTTGTCCTACAGCTCTCTCAACACCTCTTCATTCTTTTTTCATTTTGTTGCAGTGTCTGGGTATTTTTTTTTCTATGTTGTCCTCCAATTTGCTAATCTGGTTCTTTGCTTCCTCTAACCTGTTTTTGATTCCTTCTACTGTGTTCTTCATTTCAGAAATTGTATTCATTTCCTCCTGGTTCTTATTGATGGTTTCTATGTCCTTTTATATTCTGGTATAATTTCCCCTAAGTTCCTTGTAGTTTCCCTGAAGTTCTTTATAGTTCCTCTGGAGTTCTTTGTAGTTTTATTTGAGCTCATTGAGCTTTCTTTCTTTTTTTTTTTTTAAAAAGATTTTATTTATTATTTTTAGAGAGGAGGGAAGAGAGAGAGGCAGAGAGCGAGAGAGACATCAATGTATGGTTGCCTTTCACCTGCCTTCAGCTACAGACCTGGCTGGAGACCTGACTTGCAACCTGGTTATGTGCCCTAACTGGGAATTGAACCAGCAACCTTGGTGGGAGGGGCTGAACACTACATAGTCTGTTTCTGTAAGGGCTGGTGGGTGGGTTACCTGCCCTGTCTACAGAACTTGGGCTGGAGCATGTAGCCCCTGCCTACTGGGCTCCCGTTTAGGCCTGCTATCTCTGCAGGGAGGGGCAGAACCTGAGCACTATGCAGCCTGTTTCTGTCAGGGCAGTTGTGCTGCTGGGTACATCCCCTGCCCTCTGAGCTTCTGTTTGGGTCTGCTATTGTTGCCACTGCCCAGGGGCACTCTGGCAGGCACAGGTACTTTGTGGGGCAAGGCCTGGACAATATGTCATCTGTTCCTGTGAGGGCATGTAGGTGGGTTGCCAGCCTGGCCAGGTAGACCTTGGGCTGGAGCCTGCAGTCCCTGCTGGCTGGGCTTCTGTTTGGGCCTGCTACTGCTGCTCTTGCTGGGGTGCTCCCTCTTTAACATTTCCTACAATGCTGGTTTGGTAGTAATGAACTTCTTTAGCCTTCTTTCATCTGAGAAGCTATTTAGTTTACCCTCAATTTTAAATGATAGCCTTGCTAGGTAGAGTAATCTTGGTTTCAAAGAGACAAAAAAAAAAAAAATTAAAAAAAATTTAAAAATCACAAAAAGCAAAAAACTTTAAAAAGACAAGAAATAAAAAATGTTAGAGAAGATAAAAGAAACAGAAAAGAAAATGAAAGAAGGAAGAGAAAGAAAAATAATAATAAATAAAAATAAATAGAGAAAGAACAAATAGAAATGAAGTAAAAAGGAATAGGTACAGAAAAACAGGAAAAAATAATAGGGGGGGTAATGGGTGGGTGGGGAGGGGAGCAAAAAGGGGATGGATGTAATACAACAACAATAAAATAAAAAAAATAGGGAATAGAAAATAAGAGATATGAAAGAAAAAATAGAAGAAATCAAATGGAAAAAAGAAAATAAAAGACTAAAAAAGAAAAAAAGTGTGGTTTGCTTCAACAGGTTGTTATGCTACCAGTGATCAGCATCTGGATACACTGAATGTGTTGTCTGAAGCTGGCCACTTGTGCCAGCCTCAGGCCTCCCAAGAGGTTCTCTGTTGCTAGTCCATGTCAGATCTCTCCCCATCTGGCCGTTGACAAGCTTGTCAGGTTGTAGATTCTAGTAGACTTGCAGGTGGGGCTTTTGAATGTCCCTGCTCTGGCCTTCTGTCTCCCTCTCCCTGTCATGGAACTGTGCTCAGCTGGGGTATCTGGGACCTGGCAGGGATGATTAGAACCATCTTGGGGGTGGTGCTCACACTGTGTAGGAGGAGAGGTGGGCACTTCCTCTCTTTTCCATGGATGTCCCGGCTAAACTCTCTTGAGAGCTCAGTTCTGCTTCCCTATAATGCTGTAGCACAGTCAAGGACCTACCCATCTGACTCCTGGACAGAAGGCCACCTGGGAGACACAGTTGCAAAAACCCATCTCTACATGGCTTGCTGGCACCTCCATGCCATCTAACTAAGCCAGAGGGGATAAACAAAAATCAATTCTGCTTGGCATTATAGTCTTTTCATACATAACAGGTGACAGCAGGGCAAGGCAAAACTCCTACCTCCACCTGAGCTTCCACTGGGCCAAATGTCTCACTCCTCAGCACAGTGCCATCTAATGGAGATGGGGTCAAATTTTCAGCCCAGTGCCATACCCCTTTGCCTTGGGAAAATAAAGCAATTTAGCATGTGGGGGGAGGAGCACTGCACAGGCACTCAATGTGGATGAGAGTAGTCATCCTCCTGAAGCCTCCTGGTCTAGACTCCAACCAGCTTTCTGCCCAAAATCCTTCCAGAGAAAAGAGGGCCCTACAAATTCATTGCTGGATATATGATGCAGAACCCCTTCCTCCAGACCCGAACAACTGTGTAGCCCCTCCAGTAGTCACAGATCAGGATGAACTTCAAAACCTAGCATTGTAACAATGGGCTCACTCCTTCCCTAGGATGGGGCCCTCAGAGTCTCTCAGGTGGATCAAATCCCCACTTATTCCCATTGCCCAGTGCTACACTGGCTCCCTTTCCTGTCCATTGTTGCTCTGGATTGAGGACCCCTGCATGGGACTGAGACCTCTCGCTTCCATAGGACTCCATGGCTGTAGTGTGTCCCACCTTCTGTATCTCTGCACCTTTGTGAGTGGGCTCACCTTACCTTTGTGTCCTATCTTCCTCCCTGCTCTTGTTTATAAATTTCCAGATCAGCTACACATAACTGCATTTTCGAGACAAATACTCCACAGTTTAGCTACAAGTCTTGTAGGGGCCTGGGAGCAAGGGGACAGAACTTCCAGCTGCTCTGCAGCCATCTTGGGATCTTCCTGTTAGGTTATTCCTATGTTGAGAACTCTCCATGATTTTTTCCCCCACAGTTAACAGCTCTGTTTTTCAAATGAAGAGGTTATTTGTTTTTAATGCCCAGAAGTGTTCAGCTTCTTTGTAGTATCTCTGATATTTGCTATATATGTGAAAAACAAATACAACATAGCCTGTTCTTTAGTCTGTCTCAGTCTGTCTGCCATGTGGGGAGGGAAATTAAATAGGATATTGACAACTCAAAACTGAAGGTTATCAGAGAAGCAGAATGGTCTTCAGAGGTTGTGTGGAGCAGAAAGGGACTACACAAGTGTGCCTGACCAAGCTGATGGCCTCCAGGTAAGTATTTGTATGGGGGAGAGTGGTGTTGAAGTTTTGAATCTAAATACCTGGACAGCAAACAGACTAGTGGGAGGGTAGTGTAGTTAGGAGTGAGTAGAGGGGGATATATTATTGGTAGTTGTACTTCAGCCTAGGCCAGGGACTAAAAATAAACCTTATAGCAAGATGGGCTATTAGAATAAATCATTTTCAGAAACAGGGGGCCCTACTATGTTGAGGTAACAAAATGTGACTGAAAGTGAAGAAAGGAAAGGACTAATAGACCAGATATTTAATCAGGCATGCCTGTAACATTTGCAGGGTTCAGAAAAAGTTCAGTTGGGGATCTACATACCATCTGTCTAAATATTTGAAATGTTTAAATCACTGAATATGGCATGTTTTATTTGAAGGTTTATCTCCTGCTATGCCAAATGTACCTTCATATTGACCTGAAAGGCCTGGCTGGGATTCAGGAATCTTAGACTCCCCTAAATTCTACTCCAACAGTGAGGGAAGGGCTGCTCCCCTCTCAGCTCCCCCTGCCCTAGCTCCTAGACCAGACCCCATCCCCTGTTCCATCCCTCAGGCCTGGGAGCACAGACCCCAGCTGAGTAGCCAGCCCTCCCAAGAACAGACCCAGTAAGAGCCTGCAGACCCTGGCAGCAGGCCTGGGGGACTATTCAGGGGTGTCAGGTACATGGAGCAGAGGCTAACAGGGCACACCTCTTGTTCAGAGGGCTGGGCTTCTCCTGACCCTGAAGGGATGGGCACAGTTGGAAGGGAACAAAGTGGAGCCTATAAAGCATGGCGCACAGGACAGAGGTCCCTTTTGCATGGGTCTAAAAGCAGAACTATAGTATCAACTTAACAACGTAAATAATGACAAATCAGAACCAATGTGAAGATGCTCAAATCATGCAACTTTGCTTGTTCTTTCAGTTCCAATAGGGAAAAGGAGCCCTTTGCCTTCAGTCTCACCATGTGATTCTAGTCATAAATAATACTATGTGAAATACGTATTAAAATGTCAACATTGGTGACCAAAAAAAGAGCATGGGAGTGTTGAGTTTACTTCATTTTAATAAACATTAAGTACATACTAAGGAAAACTCATTGCCTAGGGGTGTGGGAAAGTTAAATAAAACCCTTTAAGTTCCCAACCATTCAGAAGTTCATTCTAGGGGTTGGTGTTACGGTGTTTGATTGTTATATATACAATGTTTATAAGGATATGAAATGTGCTACATAGAATATTGTATGAGAGAAGGTATCAATGCTACCAAGGAGGCACCTATGAAGCCTTAAATGCAGAAATGAGGCTGTCTAGCCTCAAACCCCTTTCCCCCTTCTTTGATCCTTTACTCAGGTCACCTATGTCTTTATCTCCTTTTTTCTTGAGCAGATTTCACAATTAAGTTCATGCTCTCCCTTTCCTATTTTATTTTCCTAATTACTTATGACATATTTCAGATCTACATGAAATTATAGAGAATACTACTATAAACATCAATTTACCCACCACCTAGCACAAGAAGTAAAACATTACAAATACAGTTGAAGCCCACAGTGGAGGCCTCCCCAATAAAATTCCTCCTCCCTTTCTTTTCCCAAAAGTTTACCACCATCCTAAATGTGTTTTTGCTATCCAAGCATGTGTTTCTGTATGGTACCTTTGTATACTTTTTACATGCATGACTTACTCTATTTGTATCCACAACCAATATATGATGATCATTTTGCATGTTTTTTAGCCTTCATATACATGGTGCTATGTTTGCATCCTGTGGAACCAGCATTTTCTCCTTATGCATTTTTTTTTTTTTTGCTTCCATCACCCATTCTCAGCCCCTGTGAGTTCTAGTTTCCCCCCCAGTCCAGCCCTTGCCATACTGTTCAGTTTACCTGCAACAGTCCCAAGCCACTAAATTAAGCCTGGTCCTACCATAGTTGAGTCTCAGCTTCTTCTGTAGCTTTACACTAGTGCTTCTCAAACCTGAGCTGCCTCAGAATCCTCTGAGGGTTTGATAAAACATAGGTTGCTGGGCCTACTCTCAGAGCTTCTAATTGAGTAGATCTTAGGTGGAGCCTAAGAATTCCTGGGTAATGATGCTGATGTTGTTGTTTTGGGGACAAAACATTGAGAACCACTGCTCCAAATGGCCCAGAATTAGCAGCACCATCTGGCATTCAGGCACAAGCCAGGCCATCTAGTAGGTTTCCTTCAAAATTTCTCTAGGGCCTCTGTCTAGTGACATATAATGCAAGACATACAAGTAAGTTTGTTTTCTAATAGCTACCTCAAAAAAGACACAGGCTTCGATTCCCCAGTCAGGGCACATAACCAGGTTGCAAGCCAGGTCTCCAGCCAGGTCCGTAGCTGGAGGCAGATGAAAGGCAACTATACATTGTTGTCTCTCTCCCTTTCTCTCTCTCTGGAAATAGTAAATAAAATCTTTTTAAAAAAAAGACACAGGCAAAGTCATTTTAATAGAATGTTTTAACTCAACATATTATCTAAGCAGGCAATCATTATACAATTTATTAGGGAGACCAATAACATTTTTTATAATTATAGCACACGTCAAATCAGACTATATTCCAAATGGCTAGTGACTAACATAGTGGACAGAGCAGCTCTAAAGGCTTAACCTCCATCTGTATGTTTATAAAAATTGTGTTGAAATTTACATTTTAATTTATTTTGGGCTGCCATAAAATAATTTACCATGCTTACAAAATGGTGAAAAGTGATACCTTTCAAAATAGTGGTAAGAGAGATCTGAGTCAGGATTATTTATTTAAATAAAGTCTGCCTGCATTTCAACTTACTAATAAAAACAAACTTATTTTTAACTAAAAGAAATGCTGTCAAATGTATTTATAACAGATAAGATATCATTGGATATCACCTTTTGGGTGATGGAATTTGGAATGATATCGGTATTTAATAAAATGACCATGAATTTCTTAAAATGAAAAACATAAAAAGAGTGAACAACGGAGTCTTTCTTCTTTCTCCAGCTTCTTCCTAGTCTTCCAAACTGCAGGATGAAATGAGAGAAAATTAATAACTATGCAGCATTAAGCAGCTCCAATGACTTTCTAAATCTAGGAAAACAGTCCTATGTATACCTGCTGCATTATATGCTGTATCTCAACATGAAGGAAAGAACAACACGTTTCCCTCTTATAACCTGCCATATAGGACATCAGTCCTGTCCAACAGGTCCACTGAGACATTTGGGCCACACTAAATGGTCCTTGATATTTGGTCCTATCCAAGATGTCCACGCTTAAAAACCATGCTGGGTTCAAATAACCATTAATGTTTATTTACACTTCTGGTTTACAGGATAAGTATCTGTGCATAAAAAATGCCATCATGTTTTACTGGTCCAATAATTATATTGTTGCCGTATTACCAATAATAACCCTTCTTGTCTTTGTAACCTAACTGGTAATGGCACATGGGGTTAGGTAGATGAGTCAGAGTTCAAATCTTGCAGAAGAGAGGAATTTAAATAGCAAGGACCTTTAGGTGTGGACCAAATGTCTCCACTGACGTTTTGGACAGGACCAAATGTCTGCTGTGCATGATCTGCCCCCTTGGATAGAGGGTGCTCTTGTAACCCATGACTCTAATCCCTTGTCTCCCTCTTGCCTAAAACCTTCAATGTTCTTCCTTCTTCTGGAGAGGCCATTCTGGGATTTAAATTAATCTCTCCACATTCAAAGCCTGTGCTCATTCCAAAAATCATACTACCTTACCCTCCCGGGTCCTCAGTTTCCATATCTCCCATATGAGAGGTTGTTACGATAAAATACGCAGTTGTAGAGGTAGGTGAAAGGCAATCATACATTGATGTTTCTCTCCCTCTCTCCCTTCCCCTCTAAAAAATAATAAATAAAATCTTTTAAAAAATATGCAGTTGTGAAAGTGCAAAACAAGAGAAAATGTTAATCATTTCAATATACTCAAAGATAAACTTTGAGACTTAATTACTAATTCAGTGATAAACAATAAACATACTATGTTTAAGTTTCTTTTCTTTTGACTGTCACAAAATAGAAATATCTACACCTAAACCAATGTTTAGGCATTGCTCATTAAATGAGGTCCTACTTAAAATTCTTAGCTTTCTGCTATTTGTAAGTATTCTTTGTCTCCTTCCTAGGTGGTACAGGAAACTGTATTTCTGCGGCCAGGTAATGAAGACCCAGGCAGTGCACAGCCCAGTTACTTCAGCTGCTGCATCTAGTAACTTTTCTAAATGAATACTGGCCTTAGGTACTGATGCATTTACCATTTACCATTTGTTAGTAGTCTTTACAGATAGAGAACAGATCTGTTAAGACTGATGAGACACCATAAAGTATAATTGCAGTATACAATGCATTTTATTTTTTTTAAGATTTTATTTATTATTTCCATAGAGAGAGGGAGGGAGGGAGAAAGAGAAGGAGAGAAACATCAATGTATGGTTGCATTTCATCTGCCTCCAGCTGGAGACCTGGCTTGCAACCTGGTTGTGTGCCCTGGCTGGGGAATCAAACCAGCAACCTTTGGGTTTGCAGGCCGGCACCTTATCCACTGTGCTACCAGCCAGGGTTACAACGCATTTTAGATGACTAAGTATATTAAGTATGCGTTAATGTTCTAAGTAGATACAGTTGAATTTTTCAACTAATTTTAAACACACTTTTTTCCTAATTAACTTACTGGGAGAATAAAAAATAATAATCTATCAGTAACAGGTGATATCCAAAGCTGCACATCGATACCTGGATTTTCTGGGCCCGCTCTCTGCTGGATCCACATCTTCTCCGGGTCCTTCTTGTTTTCTGTTTAACTCCTCTTTTTCTTCCTTTGTTTCAGCATCTTGGGCTTCTTCCTCAGAGTTTTCATACTGATATTTAGCCATCTCTTTGGTAAAGAATAAGACAGACTTTAGGACCAGGCATTGGATCCCCATTCACAGCACTCCAGCCTCTGGAGAAGCAGGAGGGTGGAAGTAACTAGGAATAGCAGCAGGCACCTTCCTACTGGTTGATGCAAGTCCCATGGCCCTCACATTTCTGCTACTTGATCCTTTTTACAGTGACATTGTTTTTCTAGTAAAGCTGTGCTGATGACTTCTGGATCTTCAGAGAAGATGGGATCAGAATCATCAGGGTCTAGGGCACCCTGTATGTTCTGGTCAGAACTTTGTTGTGACGGTATTTTTTGCTTTCACAACAAATTCTATGGTGAAGCTCATGAGTTCCTCAACCCCCTGAACATTTCATTTTTACAAGGTTCTCCTGTAACACTTTCCAAACCACCAAACATGAGGCATACATGCCCTTTGCTTGCTTTTTGATTTCAGATTCCCCTTCCATGCCCCACCCCTGCTCCCCCCTGAACACCTGTCCCCCAGGACACTCAGATATTTCGGCTGTGGGCCACGAACTGCACTGATGCTAGATCTCTTGGCAGAGGTCAGGAGAGGGAAACATATTTTTCTCAAGTCGTTATGCAGTTAGACTTCTCCTTGGGCCCCCTTGGCCTGCAGTGTGTGGAGGGTCCCGACCTACCTGACTGAATGGGACCAGTTAGAGTTCCCGCTGTGCACAACCACTTTGGGGCCTCCCCACCCCTGGAGCCTCATCACCCCAGGGCCCATTCTGCCTGATCCTCACCGTCTGGGGCTTCAGGCTTCTGTGCAGACTCCTCCTCCATCTCATCCTCGGGCTGGTCCTCCGGCACCATGGCTGCAGCCCCCTCTCCCGAGCACATGGGCATCATGGCTGCTGCCCCTTCTTCTCCAGAACCCTCAGGCACCATGGCTGCAGCTCCCTCTCCAGAGCCCACGGGCACCATAGCTGCAGCTCCCTCTCCAGAGCCCATGGGCACCATGGCTGCAGCTCCCTCTCCGGAGCCTTCTGGCACCATGGCGGCGGCCCCTTCTCCTGAGCAAACGGGCATCATGGCGGCCGCCCCCTCTCCTGAGCCCATGGGCATCATGGCTGCCGCCCCCTCTCCAGAGCCCTCAGGCACCATGGCTGCCGCCCCCTCTCTAGATCTGCGGGGCACAGAGAGCATGCGGATATGGCCCACACGGTCGGGCATCTGAGACTGGGGCTGAACTATTCTTAGGCCGCCGTGAGGAGGCATGATAATATGGTCATTGTGGTATAGACGGTGGAGCATTGAGCGCACCATATCCAGGAACATGAAGCGAAAGCCCGCCATTGGGAACTGGAAGGCATCTACCGCCACCTCTGGGCCCTGCTCCCCGATCTCCTCCCCCTCATCTGCCGGACCGATGTCGGAATCTTCATCACTGATCCTTCTCTCCAGGCCTCCCACTGCACTGGGTTCCTCACCCAGACCCCCCGCGGCTCCTACTGCCCCAGCCTCGTCATCCCCGTGGGGCCCGGAGTCACGGATCACCATGTCCTCAGCTTCCCTGGCATCCGCCTCAGCCAAGAGGTCCTCCTGGACCTCCGGGGAAGGGTTTCTATCACCAGTGTCAGACATGGCACCAGGCAGTACCTCAGCTAGGAGCAATCAGGCTGTGGCGTCAATCGTCAAGATGGTGGCCACCTAGAGGAGGTCCTAGACTAGGCAGCGGAAGAGAAGGTCGTTCAGGAGAGACTCTATTGGTGCCTGAAGAAGCCTCACAGCCGGAAACACAGGGAATGGATATCAGGACCCACCCACCAACTCTTCACCAGACCACGGTAGGCAGTACCAAAGGAATCTACAAAGGTCTGTGCCCTCTTGACACAAACGTCGAGCTCACTGGCTGAGAAGCAAAGATTGACATGCTCTGTGTCCAATGAATGGCCAAGGCCATTAGCTTGAAGGATGGGTCAAAATCACCGCTCTTTCCTTTGAGACTGTAGGGCTCTGAACTACCTTTAGGTCCACGTAAGTCCTGCATTTTTAATTTTGCAATTGTCTGAAAAACTAGCAGTCCGACATGGAGGCATCCTTGGCTATCTGAACTGAGAGGGGCTCCCCAGTTACTGCTGTTGTGATGGCTCATATGATCAAGAATACGGCCCTAAAAATGTCAATGTGGCTCATACCTTAGCAGTGGTGGAAAGCAAGGAATTTGCACCATTTAATGCGTTAAAGCTACTTGGAAAACAATGGACAGAACTGAAGTGGATCCACTCAGAACTGAGTGTTGAGGTGGTAAATGACAGGAGCTGGAAGGTGTGTAATAAACCTGACATTCACTCCAAGCCTCCAAAGAATGAATAAAAATGATATATGTCTTTTAAAGGATCAGATCATCTCCTAAAAGCTAAGCATAACATTAAAAGAGGAGGCTTCCTAGGATGTGCCTGGGGCAACAGTCCAAGACTGTTGATTTTAAGATCTACTTAATCAAGACCTCAAGTGTAAGTAATTCTGAAAATTATAGAGAAATTAACTCTCTTTTATATTGTGTAGAAGTTTTATAACACAAAAAATGTTTTTTAAAAACAAATATATACTTAGGTAAAATAGATAAATGTAATATTGGATATTACATAATAATACCAATAAATCCTATCAAGATGAGAGGAGGAATTTTTTCCTTTCATCAACCCAACCAAATTTAAATGTTTTTATTTTTCTTCTGGTCCCACCTTAAGAATGGAGCCTGGTGTTATCATAAATTATTGGTTTAAATATGGAAGGCCATGTAGAAAATCTGTAATCTGAATCCTCACTATGAAAGCACCAAAACTGAGGCATAATTCCAATCTGAGATCTACAGTTGGTTATAATATTTGTCCCTTGATGTGATCTTGGGGATGTTATTTATCATTTCTAGGCCTTAGTTTTATCATCTGTAAAGGCAGAGTAATGATTACCTAGCTCTGAAAATCAAGTAAAATAATGGGATGAAAACCTTATTCATACTGTGAAATTCTACACACATATTAGGTATTATTATTGTATCAATAATAATCTTTCCATTATTGAACAATTGGAGAGGAGTGATAGTGTAGTTTGTCAGGCCTTCAGAGAACATTATCTAATTTGGTTTTGGAGGAACCAGTTCTTCCAAGCTATATGGAGTTACATACCATGAGATGGGACTGTATTTAGGATATTAACCATTTGTTGAAAATATAATCCCAGTTTGCTTTTTTTATCTTCTAAGTTGGTTAATATTTCTAAGCACATAGTTTTTAATTTTTATATTGCAAAATCTAATAATACTTTCTTTTTCATGATTTTAACATCATTGCAAGTTTACAAACCTTTTCTTATCCAGAGAAAATTTTTATATTTTTATTTTTAGGTTTTCTGAATGTTAACATTTAACATCTTAACCCATTTGGAATTAATACTGACACATATGTAAGATTTTCATTTTTAAAAGCTCACCTCTAGCACCATTTTTCAGTAACTATTCCCTTCTATAATGATGTGTGCCTATGTACTGTTTGTCACTTTCTTTAAAGGAAGAAGAGGTGGAAGAATAAACATATTCTTCCAAGATTTCAGAGCTAACCAAACCTTCAGATATTGAATCTAAGCCCATTCTTTTTAAAATACATAAAGACCTAGGGCAGCTAACTGGCCTCCTCAACATCATGCCACTTAATGGAGCAGCCAGGACCAGTACCAGTCTCCCAACCTTTAATCTGAAATTGAGACAGGCCTATTCCTCATACATGCAGCTTCAGGAGAAACTTGGAAGAAGAAGGTTAATAAACCATGCACAAAGTAAAAGTCCATGATTTGAGAACTCTGAAAGTCCCAGACAAGCTCTCCTGACCCCTGATCAATCAGCAAGTATTTACCAAATGCCTATGTACAACTAAACACCTATGTCTCATGCAAGACCTTGCCAAGGATTAAAAGCAAGTGCCATCATCTCTGGCAGCAAGGATCTCACAGTCTAGTTGGGAGAAAGGACTACATGTTCAGAAAAACAAAAAGAAAAAACAGCCCCTGACATTCTGAGCTGGACTGGCACTCATAGCTAAACTATCTTATTCTCCTAATAGACATAAACAATTCCACAGAACACTAACATCAGACAGGGGTCACTCTGAGACCATGATAAAAGGAAAACAAGGCCACTTTGTAATTTTGTTTATGAAGAGATGAAAACAAGGTCACAAAATATTAACATCCCCCTCTTTTGGTTAAAATGAGTGCCTTACCACTTCTTTACCAATTACAGCTTTATCGTGGTTCTAGTTTTCCTTCCTTATAGGTAAGATTTATTGAAATACCTATTAGAAAATTGTCCTTTGCTTCCTAATAGTATCTAATCTAGAGTAAACCTCCATTTTTTTTCAAAACTTCTCCAAATAACCAAACCAAAACCCAAATCCTCTAGTAGGTTTTTTTCTGACACCTCTTACTGAGACACCACATGGTTCCTCATGGTGTATGTTCTCCCATACTGCAAAAAGTCATAAACCCAATTTGTTCAACTGTAAGGATGTTCTTGTGATCTTTGACTGGAGGACAATGACAATAAAACAGTTCATCTTTATACTCTCATATATTGACTCATTCAGTTCTGCAGCAGAGAAAGGCAGGAGGTACTACAGTTGATGGGCTTTTCTCAGGGAGGCTTCCCAGAGGAGGGAGGACTTAGACTCAGAAGGTCGGCAACATGGCCTGCCTGAGAAGGCTGGCAAAGGCAGCACTCTGTCTCCACATGGCCCTTGTTATAATGTGCTCATAATCTCAGAGGGTCTTTGGCTGTAAGAAAAACCAGAATCTTGGAGCAGGGAATGGAAGATGTTGCTTCTGGCCAGAGGGTAGACCTAGGGATGGATACGTAAATCATAGATAAATACAAATGATTTTTAAAACATGTGGACAAATGTCTTTTGACCATATGGACATATATTCAAACTCAATGCAAATTAAACTTATATTGAGGTAATGATAATCATTAGCATTTATTAAGTGCTCATTATAGGTTGGACACTAGTTTAAGCATTTACATAGATTATTTTATTTCCTTCTTGCAACAACCCTATGATGTGAATACTATTATTATCCAGTTTTTGCAAATGAGGAAACCAAAACAGAGAAAGGTTTAGCAACTTTTCCAATGGTATACAATTAGTAAGGAGCAGAGCTTGAATTAAGAAAATAAGTCACTCTTGACAACACTTGTCATTTATGCATTTATTAATGATAGCCATTCTGACAGGTGTGAAATGATATCTCATTGTGGTTTTAATTTGCATTTCTCTGATAATTGGAGATGGTGGACATCTGTATGTCCTCTTTAGAAAATTGTCTATTCAGGTCATTTCCTCATTTTTTATTTATTTATTTATTTTTGTATTGAGTAGTATGTTTTCTCCCATTTAGTAGGTTGTCTGTGAATTTTTTAATGGTTTTATTTGCTGTGCAAAACCTTTTTATTTTTATAGTTTTTAATTTCTTTTAAAAAAATTTTTGTTCTATTACAGTTATCCCAGTTTTCCCCGATTGCTCTCCACTGCCCCATGTGCAAAACCTTTTTAGTTTGATGTATAAAAGTAATCTAGTTTCATGTTTTTGCAAGTATCGGTCCAATTTTCCCACCATCATTTATTGAATAGACCGTCTTTATTCCGTTGTATGGTCTTACGTCTTTTATCAAATATAAAGTGACCATGTAGTTGTAGGTTTATTTATAGGATCCCTATTCTGTTTCAAAGCTCTATATGTCTGTTTTTACACCAGAACTATGATGTTTTGATTACTATAGCCTTGTATATTAGTTTGATATCAGATAGTGTGATATCCCCAACTTTGTTGTTCTTCCTCAAAATTGCTGAGGCTAGTAAGTTTGTGTGTGTGTGTGTGTGTGTGTGTGTGTGTGTGTGTTGTTCCATATAAATTTTTGGATGGTTTGTTTTAGTTCTGTGAAATATGCCATTGGTGTTTTGACAGGGATGGTGTTGAATGTACAGATTGCTTTGGGTAATGTGGACATTTTAATGATGTTACTTTTTCCTATCCATGAACATGGTATATGCTTCCACTTATTTGTATCTCCTTCAATTTATTTCTTCAGTGCCTTATTATTTCCAAATACAGGTCTTTTACCTTCTTGGTTAAATTTATTCCTAGGTATCTTAGTTCATTTTGGTTTTGGTTCTCTTGTAAAAGGGATTGTTTTCTTAGTTTACCTGATAAGCATTGGTAAGGATGTAGAGAAAAATAAATCCCTCATGCACTGTTTGTGGGAATGCAGGTTTGTGGTACAGCTACTATGGAAAGGTGTATGGGAAAATAAAAATGGATCTTCCTTATTATGACCCAGTGATTCCACTTCTGGGGATTTATCCAAAGAAAACCAAAGCACTAATTCAAAAGAATATGTTCACCCCTATATTCATTGCATCATTATTTATAATAGCCAGGCTATGGAAGCAACCCAAATGACCACTGGTAGGCAAACAGATAAAAAGCTGTGGTATATATCCTTTGCAGAATATTACTCAGCCATGAAAAAAGAATGATTGATTCCCAGTCAGGGCACATAACCAAGTTGCAAGCCAAGTCTCCAGCCAGGTCCCCAGCTGGAGGCAGGTGAAAGACAACCATACATTTGATGTTTCTCTCCCTTTTTTCTTCCCTTCCTGCCCTTCTCTCTAAAAATAATGAATAAAATCTTTTTTAAAAAAAAGAATGAAATTTTACCATTTGTGACAGCATAGTGGTACCTGGAGAGTATTATGCTGAGTGAAATAAGCCAATTAGAGAAAGAGAAATACCATATGATTTCACTTAAATGTGAAATCTAATGAACAAAACAAACTAACAAACAAAACAGAAACAGATTCATAGAGACAGGACTGGTAGTTGCCAGAGGGGAGGGAGGATTGGGACATTGGATGAAAGAGGTGAAGGGACTAAGAAGAACAAATTTGTAGTTACAAAATCTTCACAAGGAAGTTAGTAGAGCATAGGAAATATAGTCAACAGTATTGCAATAACTATATATGGTTCTAGCTGGGGTACTGAAAATATCAAGGGAGCACTAGGTAAAGTATATGATTGTCTAACCACTAAGTTGTATATTTGAAACCAATGCAAAATAAAAATTCAAAACTTAACCTTAATCTTACTACATAGAAATAAGTATTCTATTTGGTATATAGCTGTTCCAATTTTTCTGGGTTGGTAAGAAACTATATTTATTTATTTTTCTAAAGATTTTATTCATTCTTTTCAGAAAGAAGGGTAGGGAGGGAGAAAGGGGGAGGAGCATCAATATATGGTTGTCTTTCATCTGTCTCTAGCCAAGGACCTGGTTAGAGACCTGGCTTGCAGCCTGGTTCTGTGCCCTGACTGGGGAATTGAACCAGTATAATTATTTTTTTAGAAAGTGTAATATGAACTTTGTGGAGGAGTGGGTGGGTGGGACAGGGAGTGAGGGGAGGGGAAATGGGATGGATGTAATATGACAACAAAGTTAAATTAAAAAAAAGAAAGTGTAATATTAAAGTTTATTCTTAGAAAACTCCATTTTAGAATAAATTGGATTTGTTTTCATGAATTTTTTGGAGATAAGACATTTGCGATAGTGTCAGAGTAACATAACATTTTAAGATAACAGTTAGAATTACAAATAAAATTATAATGAAACTTTGTAGATTTTTGGAGATTTTTATAAAATAAAAACTATAATTCTTAACTCCCCTCTTTTACTAGAGATTCCCATCCTTCCTCTCCTAAATAGAAAGTTGATTACAAATACTGGGTATTCTTTATTATGTTAAGAAAGTTTATTGTTCCTCTGGTATTAATAGCTTTGTGGCTTAGGGTAAGTTGTCTCTCTGATCCTTAGTTTCATCACCTGAAAATAGTTACTACTTCACAGGACTTTGTGAATATTAAACATGATTAATATATAAAAATATCAGAATTAAGGGTTATTAAGTTTACCAGGGTCTCCTCACTTCCTAAGCATACAGTTCTTTCAGAGGAAGCAGAATTCTAATTTGGTCCTCTTGTCCACCCTCTGTCAATAAATCCTTGCCTTCTGTATAGAAGAATTTACTAGAAGTACATATCTTTACCTCCTAATTTCTATGTTGTTAGTCATTTCAATGTGAATCTTCCTCTCAGATTGTCCCCATGGCTTCCTTCTTGGAATTCAGGTTTTAGTCACAGAATGGAGATGGTCACTGATCATCCTAACTAAAGCTGTCACCCACTGTCCACTAGTAACTCTCATATGACCACCCTGTCCTATTTCCTTCATAGCTTGGAACTATTCCTATTTAATTAATTTTATCTTTGTTTTTATTATCCATATCCTCATTCTCCTCCACCACCAAGAGGTAAATGCCACAAAGTCAGGGATTATTGTGTATTTTCTTCACAGCTATGTCCCCCAAACATCTAGAACAATGCCTGGAACAGTAAATACTGAAACATATTTTAAATGGCTATAAGCAGCTTGTTTCCATTATATTGGTTAATTGTATAAAGTGTACAATCAACTATTAGGTTGTAGAATCACATTTATGAACTCAAAGGTTTAGTGAAATTAAAGGTGAGCCTTGAATTTTCATAAAGTGTTGCTAATTTCCCTTGACACCAATACATCTTATATTGGCAGAGGGTATAACCATCTTTAGATTGAGGGGGAAACTTTATAGGAAAATATATCTTAATTTGATAATGTGTATAAGATTGCAGGGGTTACACCAGTGTTGAATTTTGTTTGCTTTGTGATTAACTTATAGTAAATTGCAATTTTTGGAGTTTAGAGAGGTCACATGTAAGCCAATTTGCTGCCTCTTTACATAGTGTGAGTTAAAATCTTCTCACATTTTCTTTTCCTTCCTTGACAGAGTCTGGAATTCTCCATCTTAGCATCATTTCATAAGCCTTTTCAGAGACAAGTACAATGTAAGTTAACATGGTATCATAACCTATCTGAAAGTATCATTAACCAGGCCACAGTCTTGAAGAAGTGGAAGAGAAGTTTTGGGAGGAGGCAAGGAGTAGAGGAATGAAGAAAAGATATAAGCATAGAAGGGAGGTAGCAAGGAAGGGGAGGTCTGTAAGGGGAGTGACAGTGGGTAACTTTGATTACTAACACATTGTTGACTGGCAATTTTATACAAATGCTATCCCGTGTCATTAGGTATTATTTGTAACTGAATATGAATATGAAACAATCTAAACAAACTTCAATATATTTTATTTATACATAATTTATTAAAATGAAACTTTGTATATATCTTCTATATAATTTTTGATAACTTTTTAATGTGCAATGGTACACAACATATTTTGCAAATATATCTAGTTTCACTGCATTTTCCTTTTGAAGAGGCATGTTCTACATGTTCTAGTGGGATTCTTCTTTATGCCAGGGACTATTTTTTCTGAAACAAGGTCTTTTAGTTTTCCTGGAAGCCTGAAAAGTGAATCTTTGTAAGGAGCTCTTTCAGAGGTAATGGAAGAAGGGCCAGGTTCTGTGCTACATTCATTTGAATAGTCAGTTTTCAATTCCCTAGCAACTTTAAGGAGAAATTGTTTGATTCTCATGTTATTTTGTAAATTGTTGTTAAAATAAATTTTGAATGCATTAAAGCACAATTGTTAAAAAAAAAAAAAAGAATGCTACTTTTATAGACTACTCTACAGTTTTCCCTAAGATACTGTTGTTCACCAAATACTGGTATGATCAATCAACCACTTTCATGAATTTGTTATAATCTAGTATGCACATGGGTTTAACTATGTCATCTGTAGAATTCCACTTTTGCTTTCCAGTGGATTTCATAGAAGCATTGTGAATAGTTGAGATCATACAGTGGATTTCATGGAAGCATTGTGAATAGTTGAGATCATACTCACAAGCCGTTTGTCTTTCCATGTGATAAGAAGAATGTATCTTTTCCGTAAAAGCATCATTTCCCCTTTCTGAAGGCTCTTTGATCTTTCTTTTAGTTCTTTTGGCAAGTTATAGTTCTCCCTTATAGTACCATAGACCAGTATTTTCTTTTCCAATAATATTTCAGCAGTAAACACACTGTTATAGTAATTATTTTGGTAAACATGATGCCAAGAATAAAGATATGGCTCTAAGATGGAGAATATAGTTTCTTATAGCTTTTTGCCTTCACTTGAATAGACTTAAAAATCGTGAATATAGCCAGTCTCACTTTCACAAAGCATTCTTGCTAAAATCCCATATTTTTTTTTTGCCAGATCATATGTTCTAAAGCTGATATGCCCTTTAAATGGTATCATTACTTCATCTAGAGATAACTCCTGTTTAGGTTTATATAATGATTGAAATTCTGGGAAAAAGTAATCCAAAAGAAGACTAATTTTGTAAAGTCTGTCTTCATTAGATATAATTGTGAATTATCACTAAGATGGAAAAAATAAGAGTTTGCTTGAATCTCATTCCGGTCATAGTTTTAGGAAATGTGGGTCCATTGACTAGTAATCTCACCAGTGTGATTTTTTGTGTGTTTGTCCCATCAATATCCATAAAATAAGAAACGTCTTCATGTTACTAGTGGTAACTTCTGTCCATGTTAAAGTTTTAGCAGAGGTTTCATAAAGTTTTCCATTTGGCTGTAGTATGAGTTGGTTTGAGAATCAACTAAATAAAAAATCATAAACAAAAAGTAAACCTATGCTTAGTGAAATAAGCCAGTCAGTGAAGGACAAATACCATATGATCTCACCCATTACAGGACAATAATGAACAAAACTAACAACAAGCAGAACAGAACCAAATATATGAATTCAGTGAATAGGCCTTCAGTGGTCAGGGGGAAAGAGGTTGCGGGGAGGGGGGAGGAAGAGGCAAGGAAGGGGAGCAGTTTAGACAAGAACCTAGTATAAAGGAACCATGGACATGGACAACAGGTGGGATTGACTTTGGGGGGAATGGGTGGGTGGGGAGGGGACAGACGGGAGCAAAAAGGGGATGGATGTAATACAACAACAATAAAATTTAAAAAGAAAAAAATGAATTAAAAACAAAGTAAACCTGTCACTTCATTGATACTCTGTAGATCACCAAATTCAATAGTTATACCAGAAACATTTGTCTAATCCTTCAAGGTTGATATAATGTCATTTTCTGTCCATTCTTCAAAATCACTTTCCCTATCAGATTCTACCACATTTCTTTTTTGCCATTTTGGTGCTCTAATATCACATACATAACTATCTTCCGACAGTCTGTTATTTTCCACATCACTCTATATACTTCAGAGTCACTTGGACAATCAGAAAAAGCATCTGCCTATAATTCATTGAAAATTTCTTCACCATTGTGATTGCACCATATTTGAAAATTTTACAATACTAAAATTGTGATAAAACACAGAATATTTTAAAAAGTCATTTTTTAAATCATAAAATAAACATGATCAAACATGATTAAGAACATTTACAAACATTTACAAAATCCTATATTACTCTCAGTTTAAAAAAATTGTATAAGCTAATGCAAGTGCAAACATGAGTAAACTCGTTATTGGTCAACAACATTTGGGCTTGAAAACATGAGATTTTTTGTGACTGGTCAACAATGTGTTAAGTGTCTGGAGGTAATGGTGGGGTTGGGCAAGGGGACAGAGATCATTGCCTGAGGATGAAGAGGAAGGCATTGGAAAAGGAGGGAAAGGAGCTAGGAAATCAAGTGTTGACATGTTTTTCATAGCTTTGCCTCAGGAAACTTGTCTCTGGAGGTAGTTTAAGACAGAAAGATGATTCAGACTCTGGAATCAGAGTTTGAAGCAGTGAGGAGCTCCTGAAGTTATAAACATCAACCAGATTGTATCAATGTAACCTTAAATACATGCAGAAACAGTCTTTTTTCCAAACTTGTTGGCCACCTTCCCTTTCTCTGATCAACTACCTTTTCACCTACGTTCTCATTTAGACTGTAGACTTAAGTCCCACTTACTACATAAAGTTACACATAAAACTCCAGCAATATTAATATGAATCTCCTGGGTGCCCAGGTAACCACTGCAGCTTAAGAAATAAAACATTAGAAATGAAATTGAACCATGTGCATTCTTTCCCCAGTAGTAACAAGTATCATGAATTTGGTGTTTCATTCCCATGCACATCTTTACTTTGCCTGCACTTATTGGAATGAAACATGTGGTGTCATTAAATAAACACTTAAATCCTAAAATACAAGGTCTGTCCCAAAAGTATTGAGCCAATGTCAATATAAAACTGTTTGCGCTGTTGATACTTTTGGGACAAGCCTCATATATAGTATTTTTGCATGTTTTAAAACTATATATAGCCCTGGATGGTGGCTCAGTGGATAGGCACTGGCCTGCAAATCCAAAGGTCAATGGTTTGATTCCCAGTCAGTGCACATAACCAGGTTGCAAGCCAGGTCTCCAGCCAGGTCCATATCTGGAGGCAGGTGAAAGGCAACCATACATTGATGCTTCTCTTTCTTTGTTCCTCCCTCCCTGCCCTTTTCTCTAAAAATAATGAATAAAATCTTTTAAAAAACTGTATATAAATGGCATTATTATACTATCTGTATTCTGCAACTAGCTTTGTGCCTTACACTTTTCTTCGCTACCACCACTGTGGCTTAGGCCCCAGTGAGTTCTAGTGTCTTCCCCAGCTGAGTCTTTGCTGTCCTGGCCAGTTTACCAGTAACACCCTTAAGCCAGTGATTAAGGTTGGTTTTATTTTAGGCAAATATCAGCTTGTTCCACTATTGTCTTAAGCTGAAATACAAGACTGGTCTCAGTTGCATGGTATAGTTTCCTAGATCATACTGGGAGTCACACTTTGAAAACTACTGTTCTAGAGCATCTTTATTTTTTTACCCTTGATATTTTAGATTTTCTTCAAATAGTTGGGTACAAGCTGACCAAAAGGTGAAAAATAGCATTCCTAGAAAGCTGAGTGGTATAAAAACTGCCTTGTTAATGGGTAAAATGTACTTCATTACTAAATATAAAATTAAGACAAGACTTCATTAATACCCCAGTGCTTAATCACCTATTACTGAGTTTCTTTTAATTTAATAATCAATATGAAAATCTTCAAATAAGCTAATAGTTTTTGAATAATCTTAGTGGAACATTTAACCATGCTTATGGTCAGGTTAAAAGTGTATTATTTGCTAGTTACTACAAGAGACCATTTCTATTATACTACACAATGATGAAGGCAAGAGTTATGCAAGCTGGCTTGAAACCTACTAAAGTTGATTTCCCAGGCAGGTTTTCTAAGCCACAGTGGCCTTTGTTAAGTATTTTGAGACTTGATAGCTGTAGTCTTGAAGCTATAACAATAGTATTTCACCAGAACCAAACTATGGAAGTTCAAGGATGCAGTAAATTTTATACCTGGTAGGAAAGTGGGAACCATTAAAATTTTAAGAAGAAAATATTGATATTAAAACCTTTAAAAAGCTTCTTATTTAGCTCTGACTGATGTGGCTCAGAGGACTGAGCACTGACCAGCCAACCAAAGGGTCTCTAGTTTGATTCTGCATCAGGGCACAAGCCTGGGTTGCAGGCCAGGTATTCAGTTGGGGTGCAGGAGGGGCAACCACCCATTAATGTTTCTCTCCCTCTCTATCCTTCCTTTCACCTCATGCTAAAAATAAATAAAAACTTTCAAAAGAATGAAAAGCTTCTTATTTAGCCACCTAAAACTTTTTTTTAAAAAAGGAAGCTGTAAGTAACTCAGAGTATGTTTAGTCCATTCTTTAATGATATATAACACACCAAGCTCATTCCAGCTTGTACTCTGCAAAGAAGTGTTGGTTTTAGGGTTCTCCTTCAACTTGTGGTTTCCATTTCTTTCTTTTCTTGTTTTCCTCACTTGGTTCTCCCAGTGTCACAGTCATGATCATTTTCTGTGCCTTGTACGGACAAGTATAATACTGATCCTGTTGTTGCAAAGGGTACAAGTTCCTTCTTTCTTTCTGCTATATAGAATTCCATTGTGTAAATGTACCAAAGTTTTTTGATCCAATCGTCCACTGATGGGCACTTAGGCTGTTTCCAGCACTTGGCTATTGTAAATAGTGCCGCTATGAACATAGGTGTGCATAGGTTCTTATGAATTGGTGTTTCAGGATTCTTTGGGTATAGTCCAAGTAGTGGAATTGCTGGATCAACATGGATGGAACTGGAGAGTATTATGCTTAGTGAAATAAGCCAGTCAGTGAAGGACAAATATCATATGATCTCACCCATTATGGGACAATAATGAGCAAAACTAACAACAAGCAAAACATAACCAAGTATATGAATACAAGGAATAGGCCTTCAGTGGTTCAGGGGTTGGGGGGAGGGGGGAGGCAGAGGCAAAGAAGGGGAGCAGCTTAGACAAGAACCTAGTATAAAGGAACCATGGACATGGACAACAGGTGGGATTGACTTTGGGGGGAATGGGTGGGTGGGGAGGGGGACAGAGGGGAGCAAAAAGGGGATGGATGTAATACAACAACAATAAAATTAAAACAAACAAACAAAAAATACTGGTCCTGGCTCTGGATATTCATGGAAAGAACAGTTAAAGCTCCTCTTCAAGAATTTTAGCTGTAAAACCCTCACTTAGCATTCCAAATGTAAGGATTTCAGTAAAAAATAATTGAAGAATATTATTTTCCATTTCCTTTGTTGCCTTGTTGCTTAATGCATCCTGATAGTCTTCCTCTTCTTCTAATCTATTTGGCATCTAATGTGGCCCATATTCTGGAGCCCATGAGAAAAGAAGGGATCAAAATAATCTGTGTTTAAGCTCATTCTGTATGTTTTAGTCAACACTACTTGAGAACTATTCATTGGGTTCAAAGAAAATTGTACTGTGAAACTGATAAGCTCATCAGCAACTGAGTACTTATGCTGGATACTCTAAAATAGGTTCATTGAGTTACTATTTATTTTTTAATTAAAGTTTTTCCTTTAATTGATTTTAGAGAGGAAGAGAGAGAGAGAGAAACATCTTTTTTTTTTGCTCCACTTATTTATGCATTCATTGGTTGCTTACATGAGCCCTGACCTGGGTTCAAACCTACAACCTTGCTATATGGGGAAAACGCTCTAACCAACTGAGCTAAATTGCCAGGGCACAGGTTTCTGAACCACATTACTGAGCAACACTGCAGTCTTCAAACTTTCATGCAAAAAAAAAAAAATTCTTTTAGGAAAGAGTTTACCATCAGAGTTTTCTCAAGTTTTGTCTTTTTTTCATTTCCTCAACAACTGTCTCCTTGACACCTGGTTTCCACTTATTTTCATCTTCTGTAGGTTGATAAGACAATTTTGTACCTCTTATCAAACAGAGGTTGATAGGGACAGGCATATTTTCTCTCAGTATCAGGAAATGCTTTAAGAAATTGAATTTTATTTTTGCCTGTTCTATCTGAGGGCATTAACTCACTGCTTCACAGCATTAGGCAAGTGCTGAAAAAAGTTTGCACATTCTTCAACTGAATCACCACATCAGTTCTGGGAAGCTTCATCAGCTTGAGGAATTTGCCTCTCCCAACAGTTTTTTCTTCCTTCCTGTCCTCAGCAACACAGTGCGCCTCCTCTTTTGTCACTCCTTCTGATGCCAGTACCACTGTTGCCATAGCAGAAAAGAGAGCCTCCTTGGCATAGCTTGATGGTCTTCTGCTCGTCCATCTCAGTGACTTTATTTTCCCCATCTAGTTATGTGTGAGGTCAAGTTGCTCAAGTGTCCTCCATCCCTAATTAAGTCAGGAAGCCTCAGATAGTGTGGACGGTGAAAGGGGATGGGCAGTCCCTCAGCACCATGTTCTATTTTTATGGTACCATGTTGCCAGGCCCCTTCTCTTGGCCTTCAGGGGATGTCTCTTGGGCATCAAGGTTAATGTCTCTAACAGTCTCTTGGACACTGCCAGTTTCCACCCCTCCCCCTCCATCCTTCAAAGCAGATGCTTTTGGTTGGCAATAGGAGCTTATGTTGCTTTCCATCATCACATGGACTTGCAGAACCCACAGAACTCCTCAATAGCTATACTGAGAAGCAGCAGCACAGGTGAGAGCAAACAATGACAGGGGTAGCAGTGATGCTGCTGGGGTGAGGAAGATGGGCCTGTGGCTGAGGTGGCAGCCTCTACTGCTGGGAGACCTGTATTAGGAGATGATGGCTGAGGAGCAGAGACCTTGCCTGCAACTGAAAGTCCAGGAGCCTCAATGTAGGGCAGGACCAGAAGTACAGGCTAACAGCTTTCCTAACCTGGCAAGTTGAGAAGAGGAGGAGCAACAAGGCTCAGGAAAGGTCCATAGACACCCCTGCTCGTGTCCCCTGCCCCACCCCCTGCTCCTGCTTTTCCCTGGAGCAAGTTTCTCTAGCTGGTCCTGGGGGCCTCTAGGTCCAAGCTCATTTGCTGGAAGAGGTGATTGACAGGTGCTGTCTTTGTTGCCCTGCCCCCTCACCTACCCCACTGCCTCTAGTTTGCTTTTGAGCAGGGGCTCACTGCTCCTTGCTCTATGCAGGCCAC